>APFE030630644.1:60137-113250 GCA_000404065.3 Pinus taeda | reverse complement strand
CATATATCTAGGAACCACCATCATCTTGTTGGATAACAGGTACACCTGATAGTTGTTAGGTGTATCAGTGTACCCCAAAAATATGCCCAACTCTGTTGTTGGCTCTAGCTTTTTTCATGCATCCTTGGTAACATGACACTAGATTGATGAACCAAAGATAGTGAAGCATGCCACATCTGGTTTCTTACCTAAAAAGTCTTCTTATGGTGTACTCATCCTGAGAATTCGATGAGGGTTTATGTTTTGTAAATAAACAATTGTGTTGCATGCTTCAGCGCACAAGTGCAACGGTAGGTCCTGATCATGTAACATCGCCCATGAAACTCCGATAATACTTTTGTTCTTCCTTTTAGCCACCCCATTCTGTTGTGGGTTATGAGGTGTTATTAATTCTTGTTGAATGTTTTTTGATGCACAAAAGTTCTTGAATTCATTCGACACATAATGTCCACCATTATCTCTTCTTAGAGCTTTAACTTTCCTGCCAGTATATTTCTTGACAAGTGCTTTATATTCATAGAATTTAGTGAATGTCTGACCTTTCTTCTGCATGAAGAAAATCCAACACTCACAAGAAAAATCATCAATAAATATTACATAAAACCTGTGCTTGGCCATGGATGTTGTTGAGAACAGTCCACACACATCTGAGTGAACTCGATCAAGGATCTCTTGTGCTCGACTATCTTTATCATGAAAGGAAGCTTTGGTGTACTTCCCTAATGTAAACCCTTTACATGTGTCTCTCTGCTCTAGTGTACCCTTGGGAATTCTTGTAGAAATTTGTTGCATGATATTCAGATATTTGTAATGCAAGTGACCCAATCTTATATGCCACAACCCACTGATGTCTCAGCTCTGCACCTTCTCTGCTTTAGTGCTCAAAGCAACACAATCTTCTACATCCAATTTTTAGAGGTTCTTCACCCGAACCCTGATCCGCTTCACCTTTCATGAGGGTATGTGATGAAAGAAATAATTTCCTTTGCTAAATATCACATCATAGTCACGGTTCTCAAACATGGCAGCTGAAACCAAGTTCTTCTTCAAACCTAGAAGATACATGACATCTTTTAATGTGAGGATATAACCAAACTCCCTCTAAAAGGTAACATTATTGATTTCATTCACGTTATACCTCCCATCATCTCCCATCTTGATGTGCATCTAGAGGTCCTTATCCTCAAAGTCATTGAAGAACTCTTTGTTTTCGGTTATATGGAATGAGGCTCCACTATCCAAGTACCACACACTACCCATCACTGATATCACCACGCAAGTGATGAGGGTGAAATCCAATTCGAATTGTGAAGGAAGTGGTTCATCTGTCGCTCCTCTTGAGGGCTTCTTACTAGCCTTCTTGTGTGGAAACTTTGTAGCATAGTGTCCTAGCTCGTGACAGTGAAAACATTTAATCTTTGACATGTCCTTCTTCTTGTCGCCATGACTAGAATTTGATTTGGAATTAGATGACTTCCCTTTCCCCTTCTTCGCCTTCCCAACTAAGGCATATTTCTCCTCATCATCATTGTTAGATGAGGATCCATCCCTAGTGTTCCGTCAAATATCTTCTTATACCAAGTCGTACCATAATCACTCCCTCTAGTAGCTTCTCCCTCCCATTAACTGAGTCCTGGTAGTTGTGCTAGGTCTTGGGAAGCCCTAGAAGTGTTAGGCTCACCACATCATCCTTAGCAACTGTAACACCGAAATTTCCAAGCTCGTCCCAACATTGGGTGAACTTGATCAAGTAGTTAGGTATTGTGTCACCCTTCTTCATCTTGATCTTTCTGAGCTTGTCCTTTAGTGCCAGCTTCATGTGGTCATTTTTGTTTTGAAATAGGTCTGTCAAGGCCTTCCACATTGAAAATTAAGTTTCCTTACCATGTAGGTTTAAGACAATATGATATCGAACTCCTTCTAGGATAATCCTTCTTGCCTATGCCACACACTTTCTCCACTCTTTCAGATCTTGAGCACCGACTGGCTTAGGAATATCATTTTCTATGAATTCCTTATGCCTATTGACTTCCAACACTGCCTCCATCATATCCTTCCAAGCAATATAGTTCGAACTACCCTTAAGGGCATATTTAAGTCTCAATCCGTAGAACATCTTGTTGGCTCTAAAGTATGATACTGCAAAAGACAAACTCGTATTCTTCTCTTCTATAGTGATTGTAGCGCTTATACCATGTAGAAATTCCTTTTATATTCAAATTGCGGATTGTAATATGCTAAAACAACTTACTTTAATTTACTCTACTCGTGAGTGGAAACAATAAACAATTGATGAAATCATGATGCATAAATGAGAAAGAACTCAATCACACATAACACAATAAATTTATGGGGAAAGCCACAGCTTAAAACGCATGCTATCTGTATATTGCATTAATAAGAAAATATGAGAATATTATAATGCTTTTCTCAAGCCCGAGCAACCTCTGCACAATCTCAATTTGTCTCACTGCTTCACAAACAAGTTCCAACCAATACTTAGCCAAATATGGTTCCTTCCAAGCTCCTATTTCCTTGCGCAGTTTCCTAGGGAATTATCCCATATTTAATTGGAAAATTCCTCATACATAACTGTGCAATCCATCAATAAGCCTTCCTCTGATTACATGCACCATTAGTTTAATTTAAATGATTTTACAATTGATATTACATTGACCCTGAATTCTAATCTCAACTGAGTTTTTCTCTTATCTAACATGGATGAGTTAATTATGATTGAATCTTCAGTTTACTGGTTGAGCAGTTTTGGTTATACCCCACTACTATAGGTTACACCCCACTACTAGATCTTCTACTAATTCCTCCATTCGTTGGAACTAGTTTAATTGAATTTAACTCAATTAAAGTGAATTAAATAAATACAACTCAAAAGAACTCAACCTGGGCCCCTAAAATTTAGGAACCACTCTACATGACTCTAGATAGACTCCCAACTCGAATTAAATGAGTCACTAAGTCAAATTAACTTAGTTAACTATTATAAGTTGTAATGAGAATTAGAATTAGAATTTAATTCCTAATTTGATTTAAGGACAAAATTAAATTAGGGTTTTCTTGTTTCATTTTTCAACACGACCAATAGTGGGTCTCCAAATCAAGTATTAAATTAGATGATTTTAAGCCTAAGGATATATTGTTATAGATATCCCACCACTTCTTTACCAACATATTTGTATCACCCCTATCCATATTCTACTCCTTTTTTATGTGCCTCCATGGCTTTGATCCCTCCACAACCACCATTACATTTGACAAATGGGTTATTCTTTCAAAAAATATAAGACATATTTAATCTGATTTGGGGCAAGATGAAAATACTTACAACAATGTAGTATGGACGACTTTCAATTTGTCAAAATCCACTTTCTTCATGTGGCACCAGAGCATGGCCAATCTAATATTATAGGCCAAACGAATGTGATTATACACCTTGATGAAGAATATGCTTAGTTAGTCCAACTCTGGAAATGACATGGGAGGGGTTGTTGAAAATTGTAACTAGGGTTGATCTTCATTATGATGTAATTGTAATCATGACATTGTACATTATTTATAAATAAAGAAAAATGAAAGAAAGAGAAATTATATTTTATTTTGGAGTATGGGTTTCATACTCTAGTTTGAGTCAAAAACATGTTCTTCATGCTTTTTAGGTCTTCTAGGACTTTCTAGGTTTTCTAGGATAAAGAATAATATTGGTCATGTGCCATAGTCCCATTTGGACTCATTGTAGTGAAGAAAAATATTTATTTTATAATGTAAAATCCATGGATAAACCTACTACCAAGTCAGTCAAAGAGCAATGACAATTCAACCTAAGGGATGGCAAATCGACCCTCAAGAAAGGCTATAAATAAAGGGGAGCTCGACCTCATTTGGACACACATCTCACATAAGTTATATCTGCAATAGAGAAGGTGAAAAGAGTGGCTGGAGGATTAAGAAGAGGAGTAGAAATCGAAGTTTGTGAAGGGTTATATTTCTCTTTACCTCGCTAGGGTTTTTGAAGTTTTCAACTTCAAGAAGATGAAATTCTATGGCAGTTGTTGGAGGCCAAAATTCTGTTGTTGGGGCCAAAGTTGTAGTATCGAAGTTCTCGAAGTTGTTCTGAAGCAATTATTTCTAGGGGCTGACTTGGGTCTTTGGATCTTTTAAGTCTCGTTTCTAAGAATTTCTAAAGAGGAAGAGAAGAATTTTCCAGGTTTTCCCCTTGGAGGGGTTTTTCCCTAGCTAGGAGCCTATTTATGGTGTACTCTGTCTCTTTGTGATCTTCTTATTTTTTATGGTTGTTTGATGAACATAATCAAAGAAGTAATAGAAGAACATCTAACATCACAAGTAATTATCAAGTTAAGGAAAATAAGTTAGAATTATCAAGTCTCCATATTTTCCAACATGGTATTAGAGCTAATGTGCAAGAAGGAGACTCAAGATCACAAGTTAGTTGGCACAATGTCAAGAATCATGAAGAATGGTTTCAAGTTTCTTGGAAAACTTGCTATCTCCTTCAAGAACTACATATTGAAGATCATCCCCAAGCTAATAAAGTAAGAATTAGAATGAAATATGTTCGTCACTTTATCGGGTGCCTTCAAAGATGAAAATGTATGGGTTATCAATAGTGGTGCCTCCAGACACATGACACGAGAATAAAATCAACTTCAGACCTTGTCAAAAAGAAACTCATCTCACTATATCGAACTTGGACACAACAAATGTTATCCAATAAGGCATTGGGTATACATCATTGGAGCTTGAATCAGGTAGAAACATTCACCTCAACATCTTATATGTTCCAGGATTGAAGAAAAATATACTTTCTATTTCTTATCTAGAGGAAAGGGTAATAGAGTTTCTTTTGTTGATAGAAAGGTTTTCGTTTGGGATAAGGGCTCTAGTATTAATGAAGCAAGGATGATTTGGGTTTGTGAGGGAACATTGTATAGACTATATACGCCTCTAGCTAAAGCCCTAGTTCACTTGGAAGTGAGTCCTTCCAAACTATGGCATAGAAGGTATGGACACCTTCATTATAACATTTTTCCATCTATGAGTCAAATGGTCAATGATATCCCCGAAATAAAGGAAGACCATGAAGGAACCTGTAAGGGATGTTCTCTATGCAATAATGTAAATAAATCATTTGCAAATAGTGAAACTAGATCTACTAAAATTTTGGATCTCATACACTCAGATATATGTGGACTTATGGCAGTTAAGTCTCTTGGTGGGCATCAGTAATATGTAACCTTCATTGATGATTATTCAAGGAAGACTTGGTTATACCTTCTCAATTAGAATAAGGACGAGGTATTCGAAAAGTTTCCGAATTTCAAGAATGAAGTGGAAAACCTAACGTAGGAGAAGATCAAAATTCTAAGGTCAGATAATGGTGGACAATACACCTCCAAAGAATTAATAACTTTCTACAAGGAGGTAGGAATCACGAGGCAGCTCATTATTCCCTATAATCCTAAATAGAATGTTGTGGCAGAAAGGAAGAATCGTACTATTGAATAATGTGTCTAAGCTATGTTACATGCTCAAGATATCCCCCAGTTCCTATGGGGAGAGGAATGTATGATGGTTGTTTACTTGCAAAATCGAAGTCCTCACAGGGTGTTCAATAACATGACACTAGAAGAAGCAATTACAAGAAAGAAGCCACGTGCGGATCATCTTCGTATATTTGGGTGTCATGTGTACATTCATGTACCCAGGGATAAAAGAAAGAAGCTATATCCTACCAATTTAAGGGGCATCTTTATGGGGTATAGTGCTTCATCTAAAACCTATAGAATCGTGGCAAGTAGAGATGTCATCTTAGATGAAAACATAGCTTACAAGAAATTGAAGGATGTACCAGTTGACTCTAATGAATAAGTTCCTATCTTTGAAGATATCTCTAGGGACAATGATGGTCAAGAACCAGGACCAACTCAAGAAAATGTTGAAGGCCCTTGTGAGGCTATACAACAATTGTTCTAGAAAATCGGAAACAACATATTTGGTTGAAAACTACTACTCAAGAGGCAGAAGTACATACAATATCAGGGACATCTAGGGAAAGTAAGAGAACAAAGAGGTATTCTAGATATGTCGCATACATGACAAAGCTATTTGAGGCAAAACCTTCCTCCTATGAGGATGCTGCTAAGCATCAAGAATGGAAAATTGTAATGGAGGAAGAATACCAACCAATAATGAAGGACGACGCATGGGAGATTGTCCCTAGTCCGAGTGAGAAATCGATAGCCACTTCAAAATTTATTTATAAAATAAAGCATGTTGTAGATGGGAGCATCGAGAAATATAAAGCAAGGTTTGTAGAAAGGAGTTTTCTCATAGAAAGAAGGGATTAATTATGAAGAAACATTTGCTCCCACAACTAGGTATATGACAATAAGATCACTTTTTTCGTTGGTTGCTTCTATGGGATGCATAATTCCAAATGGATGTCAATACAAAATTTCCTGAATGGGACCATTGATGAAGAAGTCTATATTGAGAAGCCTTAAAGATTTGAAATAAATCAGAGGGAAACTCATGTCTGCAGGTTGAAGAGGGCTCTATATAGCTTGAAGCAAGCACCGAGAGCATGGTATGCAAGAATGGATGCATACCTCATGAGACTTGTTTTTACCAAGAGTTATGCAGATCAAAATCTATAAATCAAGTTGGTCCAAAAAGAACCAATTATTATACTATGATATGTGGATGATCTACTAGTTACAGGCATAGATTGACTAATTCAAGAATACAAGAGGTAGTTAGGAGTTGAATTTGATATGAAGGATCTTGGAATTATGCATTATTACTTGGGAACAGAAGTATGGTAAAAACCAAGATATATATGTCCTGGGTCAACGTAAATATGTGAGCAAGAGGCTTTAGAGGGTCGACATGATGGATTGTGAACTTATGATGGCTCATATGGTTACAAATTGAAAAAGGTTGAAGCGTTTAGAGTCCAGTCTGGTAGATCATACTTGCTACAAGTTGGGTCCTTCATGTATCTGGTGAATACCAGGCCAGACATTTGTTTTGCAGTAAATGTCCTTAGTTAGTTTCAGATGGAGCCAAAGCATGATCATTGGATTGCAACTAATCATATCTTAATATACTTGTGTGGAACCATTCATCACTACCTCAAGTATACTGGGAATGAAATCCAACTCATGGGATATACAAATTCAAATTGGTGTGGTAGTGAGACAAATGGAAGGAGCACAACAGGAGGATGCTTCAGCCTTGGACCTTCCATGGTTTCATGGATGAGCAGAACGTTGGATACAGTTGCTTTGAGCAGTGTTGAAGCTGAATATGTTGCTACAAGTGAAGTCTACAGTGAATCAGTTTGGCTCAAGAAGTTGTTATCAGAGTTGTTTGAAGGATTGCTCATCCCTACATGGATACATTGTGATAATCAAAGTTGCATAAATTTGACAGAAGACCGGGTATTTCATGCTAAGACAAAGGATATAAATAACAAGTACCACTACATCAAAGGATTGGTATGAGATAAGGTCGTGGAGCTGCACTTTCTACCTACAAATGAGCAAGTAGTTGACATATTGGCTAAAGCTTTACCAAACAAGAAGCTTGGGTACCTAAGAGGTAAGCTTGGTTTGGTGGATATCTCTTTCGTGGTTGAGAGGGTGTGATATCAGATAGTTCTTGTCTTTATGGGTTAGGCACTAGACTAGGAATAACAACCATAAGTCTTAGTGAAGGCCATAAAGAAAAAATGGAGTCTGGAGGATTGAATAAGCATCTAGATTGAAACTTCTTATGGATTAAAAAATCCATAGAAAGAAGTTGGCGACCTATGCTTTTTAAGAATGAGGTAGGGAATCCAAGATTAGAGTATTCAAAAAGGACCGATACTATTTGAGGATCCAAGTTTGGGAGTCCAAGATAAGAATAGTCCTAAAAGAACATACCTTGTAGACATCTAGATGGGGTGTGTACCTTGAGAGGTAGTGTGGCAGCTCACGTAAAGCCTCCCATCATAATGCTCATAGTTAAAGATGAGCTTGTCCAGTTAATACCTTTAGTGACAATGTTGGTTATGATATAAAAGATGCTTGACAAAAGATGGCTTATCAATCTGACTCTTCTTATGGGAATGCTTCAATATCGAGATTCTTTGTACCATGAATACTTCCCTAATTAAGAGGGAGTGTTGAAAATTGTAACTAGGGTTGGTCTTCATTATGATGTAATTGAAATCATGACATTGTATATTATTTATAAAGAAAGAAAAATAAAAGAAAGAGATTATATTTTATTTTGGATTATCGATTTCATACTCTAGTTTGAGTCAAAAGCATGTTCTTCATGCTTTTAGGTCTTCTAGGTATTTCTAGGATAAAGAATAATAGTGTTCATGTGTCATAGTCCCATTTGGACTCATTGTAATGAAGAAAAATATTTATTTTATCATGTAAAATCCATGCATAAACCCAATATCAAGTAGGCCTAAGAGAAAAGACAAGTCACCCTAAGGGAGGGAAATTTGCCCCTCAAGAAAGGCTATAAATAGAGGGGAGCTCGACCTCATTTGGACACACATCTCACACAAGTTTGATTTGCAATAGTGAAGAGTCACTAGAGGATGAAGAACAAAAATTGAAATTTGTCAAGGGTTATATTTCTCTGTCTCGCTAGCATTTGTGAAGATGGAAACTTCAAGAGGATGAAATTCTAGGCTAGTTGTTGGAGGCTGAAATTGCAGGGTCAAAGTTTCAGTGGTTGGGTTGATGTATCGAAGTTCTAGAAGTTGTTTTGAAGCAAATCTTGTTGGAGGATGACTTGGATCTTGCAGGGTTTGTTGGCTTGGGTCTTTGTATCTTTGAAGTCTCTTTTGTAAGCATATTATAAAGAATAAGAAAAGTATTTTCCAAGTTTTCCCCTTAGAGGGGTCTTGCCCTATCTTGGAGCCTATTTCTGGAGTACTGTGTCTCTTTGTGATCTTCTTGTTTTTTATGATTGCTTGATGAACATAATCAAAGAAGTAATAGAAGAACATCTAACATCACAAGTAATTATCAAGTGAAGAAAAATGAGTTATAATTAGTAAGTCTCCATATTTTCCAACATGGTATCAGAGCTAAGGTGCAACAAGGAGACTAGAGATCACAAGTTAGCTGGCACAATGTCAAGAATCATGAAGAAGGCTTTCAGTTTTCTTGGAAATCTCATTATCTCCATCAAGAACTACATATTGAAGATCATCCCCAAGCTAGTAAAGAAATAAGTAGAAGGAAGTATGTTCTTTGCTCTATTCGACACCTTCAAAGATGAAAATGTATGGGTTATTGATAGTGGTGCCTCCAGGCACATGACGGGAGGATACAATCAAATTCAAACCTTTTCAGAAGGAAATTCATCTCACTCTATCGAACTTGGAGACAAAAAATGCTATCCAATGAAAGGCATTGGTATATATAATTGGAGCTTGAACCAGGTGGAAACATTCACCTCAACAACATCTTATATGTTCTAGGTTTGAAGAAAAATATACTTTCTATTTCTAGTCTAGAGGATAAGGGTAATAAAGTTGTTTTTGTTAATCGCAAGGTTTTGGTTTGGGATAGGGGCTGTAGTATCAATGAAGAAGGGATTATTGGGGTTCGTGAGGGAAAATTGTATAAACTATATACACCTCTAGCTCAAGCCCTATTTCACTTGGAAGTGAGTCCTTGTTTAACTATGACATAGACGGTATTTCACCTTCTTTGTGCATTGTTGGTAGTAACCAATCTTGTATTTTGGAGTGTGGGCCCATGTATTCTCACATAAGTATTCCACAACAACATAAAAATGGTTATCTAGTAGATCAAAGAGGTGATTGATGATGTCATACACTTGGATGCCAACATCTGGGTATATGAGCTTGTTGTATTCTTCAAACTAGACTAGCACAAACCCCATAAGGTAGATATTTCATTTATTCAATTACTTAGATAAATGTAATAATCATTTTCATTTATGTAAAGGAAACACAAGTAGTAATACTTTAAAATGTACAAGAAAAGGGAACGAGAATGGATGTTAGTTATAATTATACCTCCCATATGTGGAGCTTGGAATAATTGATAATATAATAAGCCATGGAGAATGATAGTTGCTTATGTGAAGGATAGATGAGATAAATTTTATGGAGAATCAACATTTGCATTCCTCCAATTTATATTCCATCCTACCACTAATCAATCATCAAACACACCACTGGCCGCCACTACCTTACCCTCAATGACATGGACCAACACTTTTGCAGTTAACTTCAGATCCATATATATTTATAGAGTCACAACTCTATGTAATCAACAAGACAAACAAAGGAATTCTCACTCACAATTATGAAGCAAGTGTAGCAAAGTGAGTGAGATTTTCTTATAGATTTGTTTGCACTGTTGTGATGTTATATAGAGATTTTCTATCTCCAATCACAACTCATGAAATGAAATTACATGTTATTCCATGGATCTAATATCAAATGAAATGAAATGAAAAGAAAAGAACACTCCACAAGGAATTTTTTAGTGACTCCCCCTCTGCTTACCAATGGTTGACTTTATGGGAGTGACTAAAACCTTCCTCCATTCCTTCCCACTTATGTTGATGGTTTATGCAGTACAAATATTTAAGAAAAGCTTTCGTCTCATGAAAGGATCTCGATATTGAATGCCCATATTTTGTAACAATATTTTTAAAATTTTAGATTTATGGGGTTTACTGCTCCTTACATTAAGCTTAAAGGATAGGTGTAGTAATGCAGATTCATGAATCAAATGGGAAGAGTGTAAACCCTTGAGACTAATGAGTCAATAATTAGTTTGAAGATCACAACTATTGCATTCTTTAGCACATTGTTGAATGTAGTTATGGTTGAATCAGTGCTTTCTCCTTTATGTAATGATGGTTACATGTGGTCAATTGGGTTTAGCTTGGGTAGTTAGGAGAAATGTGTTATTCTCCTTACTTGAGTTCAAATTTTGCATGCAACTTGTTGAGCTCATAAAGAGTATTTCTTGTAAGGGCTCTGAGCCTTGTGTGAGTAGCATCTTAAGGACCAAAACATGTGTATTCCTCATACAAAATAAAATGATATTGAAAAAAAAAAGGATGGTAAAGAACTATCAACAAGGTAAAGAAGTGAGATTCTCTTTTAAGTCATGGTTGTGAACTTGTGGTCAGAATTTGTACTTACATAATGGATGGTTGTGATATGTAGTGATGGTATTGAGAGTAAAATTTTAACTCAATAACTTCAATATTTTGTTCACGTGTGCGCTGTTGTTCAAAATCTTGTTGACATTAATGATAAGTATCAGATGAAAGATTCCAAATTGTTCTTGCAATGTGTAATAGGATTATCTCACTTGTGAAGTAAGGAAACTTTCATAGTGTTTTAATACCTCCATATTCATTAAGAGGTTGGATTTTAAATCAGTCATGTCTGACAAGAAGTCAACCATGTTTGAAAATATCATAGTTATATGGATTGCTACCTTTGTTTAACCTTGTTTGGGTAGATCTTTATTCTTATATGCACAAGTTATTTACCAAACATTGTTGCAAGTCTTATTTGTGAGAGTTGTAAGCTTGGCAAATATGTTGAACTTATTGACATTGAATCTTTTATGAAATAGAAAGAATCACTTAGTCAAGATAGTTGCTAAAAAAAAGTAATGAGAAATCTTGTTTTACTCGAATTTTGTTGAAAATTATCTTATTATTTAAATGCTCTACAAGTTGGTTGAATAATAGTTGACACTAAATTAATTAGACAAATTGTCATCATTAAACCCATTCCTTTTTGTGAAGTAATATTATTTGTATGGTCACATGTATAACAATTAATATTACATATGGGATTGACCTATGAGCTTTTGAAGCTTTGTGATTGCCAAATAAATGAGAAGATGATTGTTGTAATAATTGATGAGCTAGCAATCACTGCATATGATAAGGTGATGGTGAGCATACATCTATGCAAAGTTTTGTTTACAACCATGACGGTCGTGTGTGACATCATTGAATAAAACTGATTAAAAGAAGATACCCACGAAAATTACCATAAATGAACATGAATAACGAATAATACATATATAGATTTGAGGTGAAACCAAATACTAGCTTTAAGTAATTCAAATGTTAGCCAAGACTTCGCTCATACAACATGGAAACCACTTAAGACATGCTTAATAATGATATTTGAAACAAGCAATAAATACTTGAAACAATCATTTGGAGTGGATTATATGAAATAATGCATTAATTTTTTATCACCTAGGGCTTGTATAATGGGTGTTAACATGAGATTATGCTTATTATTTAATAGAAATACATGAATTTTGAAAGAAACTATAGTGAAATGGTCAATTCTTTATGATATTTAACATGATATAAATGACACCAAAATATAATTATTTAGAATAAAATTTGACATAGTACAAGCTTCATGTATTTGCATGATAATTTCAAAATAAAGTTTAAGTTTTTCAAAGAGAGGGAGTATGTGATGCCCCATTTTGTATGGATTTATTTTCTATAGAATTTGGATGTTTGTCCTTCATTGACTTGATGACTTGTCTTATATGTGCCTTGCAAACTAATGAATTTTATGCTTTATTTTGGACATTATGTAGACTACTTGTGTGTAATATATGTGGATGAGTGCATATGCATGTGACATGCATGTTGTTCTTTGATGATGAGATGATATTTGTATTCTTGTTTGTGGAACTAATTAAAATTTGTAGAATGTTGTTGACGTGATTATTTTATGGTTGTTCCACACATATTACTACATAAAACTAGTTTAGAATACAATAGGATCTGGAGTGCGCTCACATTTTTTGGCTCCCTCCTTATTCCCCAATTGTCTACACAATGGTAGTTACATTTTTTAAAGATGTATGCCATTAAATTTATCTCATGCTCTTATTAGGTAAATTGAGTATCTAAAATCTAGTTATATATATATATATATAGACACACACACACTTTTGACATAATATGGCTTTAATTTAGTTTTTTAATATATAATATTAATTACATTTTTTTAATTTTTTTAATATACAATCAATATTAACATGTGTGACAATATCCATGCAACATCCATGTCATATTGGATGATTCTACAAGTTTTCAATAATTTTTTTCAAAGCTTTAATATCTAGCAAAGATTTACATTTAAAGTTTGAATAATCCCTATTTATTTATTTTAAAGTCAAAAGTTTCGGAAATCTTTAATTGTTTTTTTACAAAGTCAAAGTTTGAATTAAAAGTTCAAATCAATTAACAAGGTTCACTGCAATCTTTATTTGTTTTTTAATAAAATCAAAGTTCGAATTAAGAGTTCAATACAATTAACAAGGTTCACTGCAATCTTTATTTGATTTTTTATAAAGCCAAAGTTTGAATTAAAAGTTCATTACAATTAGCAAGTTCACTAAAAATGAGGTTTTTTTTCTTTTTTTTGTCATTTATATCTATAGCACCATCGAGCCCATGAGTTGGACTCATTACTTAGTAACTTAGAGTTTACTTGTCATTTGCAAGTTTGACTCATCCATGAGTGGTTGATAGATAGTCAAACATAATACCCAATGGACATTCAGACTTGATAATCCAATTATATCTCAAAATCATGGCCTTACTATCCAACCACCACTCACCTAATGCCAATGCTCTCCATTCTTAAGAACAAGACACAAAGAATCATAACATTTCTACAAATTAATATTTTTCCAAACCCATTTCAGATAAACTAATTTTCTATAACAAAAAATTCAAAACAAAAAGAATTGTGACTAAAACTCAAATGAAAATGCATTATAATCCAGGTTACAATCCACAATCCATCCAAACCATGTTTGACAACAAGGACAAGCCTATATAGGCAATGTTATATAGGCAATGTTAAATTTGCAGAAGTATTATTTAATATTCCTAAAAAAAATTATTAAAATAGTACTATGAAATCATCCATTCAAAAAAATTGTAGGCTTACAAGGGATTAAGATCTCCGAAGAAGGCATAATCCTAAAATGATTGCGTCATTTGAATACTGGACTAGGGTTCCAGTCCAATCGATAACGACTTCATATTTTGCTATAAAAACATATAATACTAACAGAAAATGTGTAGAAAATGGGCAGAAATTGCTAAGAAATTAAAACAAAAATACTGTTCTGCATCGAAAATGCATATATCGGTAAAGGCAATCTGCCATTACATAAGAGTTAAACTACTCATTTAAAGCCATTAATAACATCCATTCAAATAAGAGGCTAACTCTGTTTATGGTTTGCAAAGATGAGGTATTTGCTGTGAGACACGTATGTGCTCAGAGGCACGCTGAACTCTGTAAAGTACAAGTTGGCAACACAATAATGTCTGGGGTGTGTTGATTACAAATCAATATTGGCCATTTGCCTTTCTCATGCTGAGGTAACGAAGGAGGTGAGTTGCACCTTCAGTTAAAAGCAATGCTGTGAATCACTCCTGTTCTAAAATCTGTTTCTCAGAACTGTTAGCTGGCCCCTGCTACAAGCACCCTTCTTTTATGCCAAGGAATCCACAAAAGACTACAAGTAAAGGCAGTAATGCAATCTCATATTGATTGAAGCTGCTCACAACGATTGAACTTCATATTGATTGAAGCTGCTCACAACTTTCGTTGAATCCTTTTGACTGAAACACACTCACTGCAAGTCTCCTTTTCAACGATTAGCTTTCACAGCTTTCTCTCCATAGTAAATACCCCGCAGAACGGAGGAGTATTCGGGATTCCCATTAACATACTTTTCCAAGAACTTTCTGTCGGTGTATTGAACAAAACGTGGGGCAATCCTCTCTGTTTTCAACAGTTGCATGGACTTCAAGGCCTCCATTACTCTATACCGAGGGATTATCCTCGTCTCCAAGTTACATGTCAAAAGAATGGAATATCTAACAATATCATCCAACGGAAGCCCCTGTGATTTGACAAGAAAATCTACATTCCGTTTCAGTTTTTCCTCTGAAAGTCCCAAAATCATCGGCGTCAAACGTGAGAGCTTGTAAATTTGTTTTTCGGAGAAACCTAAACTGCACAAAAACCGCAGTTTTCTATCTATCTTTTCTTTCCCCATTCCTAGTAAAACACGCAAAGCGTGCCCAAATATCTTGGATCCCCTCCCGACACCCAGACCTTCCACCACTTTAAATGACTCCATAACTTTTTCCTCCGTATAACAGAGGAGACGGGGTGTTCTTGGCAATAACTTTGATAATGCATCGCCCTCAATACCCAATCTTTGCAAGACTGAAATCGCAGATTTAAGCTTATCCTCACTCACATTAAGAATGCTTGAATCAGCATAAACAAGCTTGCACATATCCTCTTTGTTGATGATAGACCTTAGATAGCTGAGCCTAGACTTTAAGTCCCTTTTGGATTTATATAAGAAAATCCCAGGGTTGCGAAGAACCGCCCTTCGAATGTGAGCAGGGGTTGTCAAACCACATTCACTTAACAACTCCAAACCTTCTTCCAAATCCTGGCTTGGTTTATTCAGCAAGCCCTTGCGAAGTTTAAGGACATTTGAAACATCTTTCTCTGACATACCGCATTTGTTGATGAAAAAATCTGTGACAACGCCCCCATCTGGTGGAGCTGGGGATGGGGTTGCTGTTTCCGTGCAGAATTTGGCGATTTTTATGTGGGGATTTGCATAAATTTCAAGAGGACGAAACAGCAAAATTGGGATCCATACATGAGCGGATACTAGGGGGACTTCCTTCATTATCAAACGTTTCAATATTCGATGAATAGACATTATCTTTGCAACAGTGAAATCGCAGATTAAAATGTACCCTTGCTGAAATTAAAAGCAGAAACAGAGAAATAACTACCTGGAGGAGCCCGCCGGACTGGATGTCTGGATGAATATCGTCGTAGATGGTTTCGGAGGGCAAAACGTTTTCGAAGACCAAAAGTGAACACCGTGCTGCGAGGATTTAGGGTTTCATTTGAGATGAGGTTTAGGGTTTTATGAGGGTTGGAATCCTATGTGTGCCATGGAAGAAGGAGATGGATGTTTCCCTATAGCACGTTGGGAGTTGTTTTTGATGTTATGATAATGACAACGTGGATGATATTTCTATAAAATTTCCCAAATTATAAGATATTTAATAACTAGCAAGTGCATTTACAGGTGTAAAGGAATGTTGAGTAAGTTTTTCACACTAGCACAAAAAGTTTAAATCTCTCACATGGATATAAAAGTTTATTTTTGCCCAAAAAAAACCTCTTGAGCTTTGTATTTATGTTTTTTATAATTTTTTTTAAGTTTTTTTTGGTATCTAGTGATATTGTGTCTCAAAATTTTCCATATCCATCTACAATCTAAACAATCAACAATTTCTTAAAACAAAATATTAAACAAATATAAATAAAACTTTGAATAAAATCTAAGAATAAAAATAAAAACTAATATAAAATTAAAATTAAATTAAAATAATTAACTAAAAGTAATTTTAAATAAAAAGTAATTTAAAATAACTCAAACCATAACGTGAATATATAAGATTCAAATTTATATGCTATTAAATAATAAAATCGACGTTACTAAATCAAAGCTAAATATTTAAGCTTAAACCAAAATTAAAATAAATTTAGGCTAAATTAAATTAGTTTTTAATTATAACTAGAGAAAATCAGTAACATAACTAAAATTAAGTAATTTAGATAAAATAAACTAATAAAAATTAAAATGACTACCATAGACCAAAAACGAAAATAGCTATTAAAAGAGTCATGACATAAAATGAAAGGAAACTATGAAGTTCATATGATCGGAAGAGCATATCACTAATTGCATATTATCATCAAAGATATGTTGAATTCCAAGATTTTCTGATAACCCTTGTATATCGTCTGCAGTAACCATGACATCGCCATCGTTGTCCAAGGTATTGAAAATTCGAGATAGTTCCCATCTTTGAACAAAGGTCATGTATATTTTATTTACAAAATCATTGCTCGTTTGATCAATCCTACCTCCAGACAAGTGGTATTTTCCAAGATCACTTATAATATGTGGGTCTTTTGGATTGCAAATTTCGGGAAACTTAGTTTACCATTATCTGAGAAACCCAAACATGAACATAAAAGTTGTAAAAACTATAAAATTCTTGAACCTGACTCAGGGACATGGATACAATAATACTCCAATACATAGACATGGCAGACACATTTGAAATTCCTATTGTTGCAGTGCTCAACTATGGTCA
The DNA here is from genome assembly GCA_000404065.3 of Pinus taeda. Taxonomy (NCBI): domain Eukaryota; kingdom Viridiplantae; phylum Streptophyta; class Pinopsida; order Pinales; family Pinaceae; genus Pinus; species Pinus taeda. Next base: position 95,940 of record APFE030630644.1, on the reverse strand, counting down.
TTCTTGAAATATGGAAAAACGAGAAAGAAAAATAGTAGAAAAGCACGAGTCGTCTTTGTCCACCTTTGCAAGTCGTCTTTGTCCACCAAGGCAGCTGCAAATGTCGGAGCTGAAAATATCATCGGATCAACAAAGGGTTTGGCATCAGATGGAGCCAAAGAACCCATATTTTCTTTCAAAATTTGCTAATGTGGAAGCTAGACGAGAACTTGTTTTAGAAACCAGAGTAATGAAGGTCAACAACAATGAAAGTAGTAAAGGTCTCCCATACTGAACAAATGTCAATTACAAAAAGACCCAAAAATTATCAATACCAAAACATTCAGTCAACTTTAATCTAATAAAAGTTCATGCCTTACAGGATAAATACATGAGCTATGACCGACAAAACATACAAACATAGTATATCAATTAATCTTTTATTGTTTGCCTTGAAGGCTTGGTTGAAAAAAACAAAGAGATCACAAGAAATGCTCTGCAGATAGGTAGCTCGTTTTGTTTTGAAGCTATCATATCAAACAAATATAAACAATACATGGAAATAAATTTGCTTCAATGGAAAGTAAAGAGTGAAAAAAAAAACTCAGATATATGATTACACATAAAGAAACAAATTAAAGAAATGAACTCGTTGGATAACTCCATAAGATAAGATAATATAAGATATTTATATTTATGTCCAACAAATGACCACAAAGTAGGTCAAAGGGACTGTTGAATACAATGATGTCCATAAAATGCGGGAGAACCAAAAGGTCTCCTATAAAAAAAATATAATGCATGAATATAAAAGGTACAATGCAGGAACATAAAAGATACAATGTATGGAATGCGATGACGGAGAAGATCCAAGGGCTAATGGGTCTAAAGATCAGACCCATCTCTCCTAACATTTGAGGCTTCCTAAAGAACACTGAAAAAAATTCCACAAAGTTTGCTAGCCTAATGAAGGGCCAGTGGGAGGTGCAGAATATTCACTAACTCGTTGTCTGGGCGAGTTTGCGCACTGCTCAGGTCTGAAGTACCTAGTCTGTCTCCTAGGGACAGATCTGAGAAGGTTTCGTTTCTGAGATCTCGTGCGGTGAGGTGAGGTCCCATGGATCCTCACTGGTTTAGAGTCTAGATATGAAAAGGTATCAATCGTTCTCTTTGTGCCCCTATCTGAAGGTAGTACCCTGAAAAATTTCGTGATCCTCTATGTTGGGTTTGGTTTGATGGGAGGCTGAAGAATATGCACTTGAAACCTAAGAGCCTCTTGCATATATAGGGTCAGACATCTTTGATCGGGATACCTGAAAAAGTCTGTGAGGGTCTTAGAGTCTCTGAATAGGCAATGGAACCTTCCTTTGATCACGTAGTAGATAGGGCATCCAAAAATGAAGTGCACCTCAGTGTTTACTTCCTGTAAGTGACATACCTGACAGATTTTGTCTGGTCTATCAATTTGGTGGTTCATGTCTACCCGAAGTCTATGAGAACCTACTTTGAACTGGCCTAGAGGAATGCAAAGAGCATGCATCCAGTGGTGAAACATATATTGGGGTCAAGTAATGAGCCTATCTCTCAACTCTAAGAAGTGCTCAGCATAGAAGGCCATCTTTGGGCGCAACCCTCCCGGAGGATTAACCCAGGTGACCTGGATGAACTGCATGTAGATGTCCTCCTTGATGATCTTGTTCAACTCTTATCTAGTAGGTATAAGGTATCCAAGAGCATCCAAGGATATCGGAAAGGAGGGAGACGATCCAACTGAATGCCCACTCTAAGAGATCTGAAACTCATGTAAACCAGCATCTAGCCCGGCTAGAGGGAGTAGAACGAGTAATAGTCTCAGAAGAGAAATATGCCAAGTAAGGGTAACGGTCCTTACTCTTTATCGAGTCTGCAAATCCCCAGACACGATGCAAGAATGAGACCAAATGGAAGATTGCTCAAGCCGAAAGGGTTGAGCTCCAATCTCTGCAAGGATGATGTGTTGAGGTATTGTTTGTTTGCATCTAATGATGTGGCGGAGAAGGAGAGTTTGGACTCTCTCAACTGAAGCCCAATCTGACTCGAATAAAGATGGTCCCCAAATCTCTGATCCATATAGAATAGTGGGACGAATCAAGTCGTCCATGAGGCTCATCTTGGACGAGATGTCCTGGAAGTGATGTCGAAAGCACTCTCTCAAGAAGGGCTAAAGATCCATATCCTTTATTGATCTGAGGCTGAAGCGCTTGTCACAAACTGAAGCGAGGACCTGAGAATTTCACCACCAAGTATGTATATGTGTTAGTGATCTCAACCTCCTCTCCTTTGAATAGGAGGTGAAGGTCTGAAGTTTTCCTCACCCCATTGAATATCATAACCTTGGTTTTACCCAAGTTGACCATCAACTGTTGAAGATCACAAAATAGAGCTAAGGCATCCAACTTCTTTTGTAATCCTTCTAGAGATGAGGAGAGGAGGACCATGTCATCAACAAAGATTAAAATAGATATCATGACCTGGTGAAGAAGGAAACCATTAGTCTCCTGGATATGCTCGTGTAGAAAAGCCTCCAACTCATCATATAGATCTCAAACAAGGTAGAGGACAATGGACAACCCTATTTAACCCCAATAGTGCTTCGAATGAAATCAGACATCCCATGAGCCATGCGAAGACGACCAAGGACGGAATCATATAGGCATGTAATAACTACCAATAGGGTCGCCAAGACACCAATATCTCGGAGTCTCTGGAGTAAGGCTTCCCTCGGAACATAGTCAAAATCTTTTCGAAAATCTACGAAACAACAGTTGACTTTCGAAGAGCGATGTCATGCCTTCTCAATCACAATGCGGAGGGTGAAGATGTGGTCAATGGTCTGATGAGCTGGTCAAAAATTTACATGTCCCCTAGCTTTGATTTGTCTCTGCTCAAGGTCACTAGAGAGCTTCCTATGTAGAGAAGTAGCATACAACTTTGAGAACGTGTGGCCCACCATGATCGTTCTATAGTTATTGGGATTTGAGTTGGGGCCTGATTTGTGGATCGGATGGATGATGTGGTGTGACCATATCGGTGGAAAACCTTCATGGACTACATTGTAACAACCTTGAAATTAAAACATGCAACTAATTAGATTAATCATGTGATTTATAATCAACATGCAATTTATCAACTATTTAACATCGAAATTTGAAGATATGAGCAGAGACAACTTACCTGTTGCGATGATATTCCTTAATTGTGATTTCGGAGTTGAACGCTATTTGAATCCTACTAACCGCAACAAAGTTTTGGGGACGACTCTCCACCCAACCGTAGGCTTAGTTGCACAAAATCTTGTTATAACTCGCCACCCCCGAGCCCTCAATCAACGTATTACTGCCATGGAATCCTTTGTCTCACAACACTTTTCTCCTAAGAGAATGGATGATGGAATCATTGAATGATCTCTCATCTTCCTCACCGTATATTAAATAGAGCAAACATTGGAAGGGGAACTGCATGCACACACTCCATGTGTCAACATGCAACTTTTATTTCTTTATTTTAAGTTTACCTTAATTTAGTAATTCTCTCAATATAATTCTTTCTTTTTTTATTTTTTTGATAACTTTACTTATTTTTACCATTTTTATAGTTCTCTTAATTTAACTATTTCTTATTTTATTTTACTTTTTGTTAACTTTACTTATTTTTACTATTTTAACAGTTTATTTATTTTATATTTATTTAGAACTCTAGTATTGATATTATTATTTTATTTATTATTATTATTATATTTTTCTTCATTATTTATTATTTATTTACTATATTATCCTTTCTTTATTGTTTATCATTTATTTTCTTATATTTAATATTATATTATATTATTTTTATTTTTATTATATTATGGGACATTACATACTCCCCCCTTTCTTTATGGAACTTCATCCTGAAGTTAAGTTTAATTATTTAACATTTTATTTATTTAGTTATTTATTACTTCATGTTTGCCGTACACCCTCTGCTGAACTAGTATAACCAGTAGGCATTGAAAGTTTTCACAACACCCGGGAAATCTCAAGGAATCTCTGTCCTTTTTCCCACTTTCGGAACCAGGCATAAGCCTCCCAGGTCTATATCCTAGTCCAAGGCTGGCCCCAAGGTTCGCGCCTAACTCACACCTCATCTGCCCCAAGGTAGGCATCCAGCATGGTACTCAATGACTCTGGGCATCTCGCAAGGTTGGCCCACTCCCTCCACAACTACTAAGGTGCACAACCCCAGGCATCGAAGTCCTTACACCCCCACTAGACTTCGGCATCCCAATCCAATACTAGGCACCTAACCTACAATATTAGGCACTTGGCCTCCTCAAGATGGTCCCATAGCCCCTCAAGAGCTATACAACACAAAGGAACCACTGGCATATGTAGTGCTGATTGAGTTTGTCCCCAACCCATATGGTGTTACATATTCTCCCTCGCAGGTATGGGTTCCTACGAGATCATCAAATAAACCAGCCCTCTCGGCTCATTTGTGGATTTCCTATCAACACCACATCTCAACATACATTCAATACATTAGTTATAATCATAACATCATAACAAAAATAATCCATATGTCAAACCTTGCATGTCATCCTCATAACGTAACATCATTGTTATCACAACATTCTAAATAGTAAATAAATACATGCTCTTACATGTCGTAAACATGCATGCAATTACCACATGCTTCACATCATAAAATACCCTCATAAGTTATAACATCAACATATTTACATTAAAGATATATCATGACATCACATAATAAATGAACCACATGTCCATGTACATCATGTCATAACATCATGATCCCTATGTATACCATATCCATCATGGGAATTCAACATCATTATCATAACAAATAATTAAATAAGCACCACATATACATCATTAACCTCTCATCGGAACTATATACATTTACCACATACCATCATATCATGAAACATCATTAATATGAGAATCATCTCAATACTTATCAAATATAGAACAAAAATACACTATAAATATTCTTATCATGAATTAATTTCATTTACTTATAGAAATAATGAATGCTAACTATGAATTAAGATTATTCAACATACCTCTAAGATCTATGCTATCTCATGAGCATTATTAGTGTCATGTTTTCATCAAGGTACCAATTACTTTTCAATAATAATTTAGTGTTCTTTCTATTAGGAAGTTAACCATTTACACCGTAGGTATACTCATCTAAGTACATTGTTAAATTTCAATGAGTCTCATCATCTTGAGCCTTAAGCTCTCGTCAAATATTCTTCCTTACCCAAGGAAATTTTAGTGAAATTCATTGTTAAGATATTACCATTTGTAAAATCATAAATATCAAGTTAAAATTTCATGATCACTATACATATTGTGCTTGTCCAAATGACACACATGAGGCTTGTTGTCCCCTAGTGATTTATTCATCACTTGCATAATTGTCATTGTTCATCTTAAGAAGATTTTCTTATATCATCAAGTTCCCACTTGATCTCTTTTATCGTAGATTCATCCATCTTCAAGTTGGACTAGGGATTCTTCCACCTTAATTTTCACTCGTTAAATATTTAGTTTAGAATTTGAAATGCTTGGAACCACTACAACCATTATCATCCATGAATGATTTGGTATGTTCAATGTGTTTGGAAATAATATATTTCAATACTAATGACACACACTAGTAAGTTGTTTAAGTTCACCCTTTATTAGTTGATTCTCACTTCCTCTGCCAATTTATGTGTAATCATTTTCAAAGTCTCATTATAAAATTCCCAACAAGATTCATGCCTATGCTTCACGCTCGATGTTTTCTCATTAGTCTACATAGTTTATTTTATTTTCAAAAATGTAAATAGTCGGTATCCTTGAAACATTTTCCTAATTCATCACTTGTCATTTCTCACCAATTACAAGTGCTTACAACTCTCTATCTTGACACTTCTAAATTATACATGTCATCACTTTGACCTTTACCAATCATGTTTATCAATCCACTCATCAATACTTAAGACAAATTTCTTCTTGATAGAATCAACCCTTCACTTCCTCATACCAAATATTCATAGATATATTTTTGTTTTCTCCAGTAGTCACAATTTCCTAATATTCCATCTCTACTACTTCACTTCATTCAATTTCAAATGCATATTACCAAATTGGAATTAATTTCTCATCTCCATCCATTGTGGTTTCTTTTCCTCCTCTCTTAAATTCATAAAATTGACACACTTTGGAGATGTTCTTACTATTACCTAACTTGGCTAATACATACATCTTGATATCCATAATTCATGGATATAGTTAGTCACATATGGAAAACCTTACAATTTGGTTCTCCCATTAGAGGGAAAAGCTATTATACATGTTGTCATGCACACAACTTATCTCCTTAAATTGATCAAATTTATTATGGATTTATTCATTTAATCTATGCCATCGTACTTTCCAAGTTCCTTCAACATGGCTCTCATTATTACCATAATTATTCAAATTCATTAGTTGATTCCCAATATTTTCTTCCTTATATGCATCATCCTTAAATAGAGCTTATAGTGATTCTCATCACGTCCTTGTATGGAGATAATTCTATGATTCCACTACCATTTGCCACCGAGTTATTCATTCAAGGGATACCTTTAGAGTCCCAAATTATGGCTATTCCAAAATCTTCCCCAAAATTATGGTTGTTATTTCTCCCAATGGATTACCAAGGGATATCTCCTTTCGTATAAAATGGAAAGCTCATAGACATATTTAAATTATTCAATACCACTATGCATACTAACACCATGGTTTATCTATTCATCTATATTTTGATCCATTCTCAATTATTTTTTTTTTAAATATTCTAAATCTCTTTACTTAAAATATAATTTATACCTCAAAATGTAAAAACTTCAATAAAATAATCATATAAAATTAACTATAGAAACCAAAATCATATTGTACTTGTGTTTTTGCCAATCACTTAAATGATAGTTAAATAATAAATAAATAACTTTATTCATTAAACCATGTAACTAATTTTAACTAATTATTATATATATTTTAAAATCAATATAAATAGAAATATTTATTATATAAATCCAATTCACATTCACTATATATATTTTAACATCAACATAAATAAAGAATATTTATGATGTAAACTCAACCTAGAACAATCCCCATTTAACCCTTTATTTATTTATTGTAAAGCAGGTTAATAATATAATTGTCATCGTACTCCTCTTTCTAACCTTATGTTTAACTAGGAAAATCAAGTTTGTTCCTTACTAATTATTTAGTAATATAATGATTAAGTAGTTAAAATGATTTTCATATATTTAGTACAAAATAAAATTAGGAATTTATTTTATATAATCATGTAGCATCTACATGTCAGCGCCCAGTCATAATAATATTCTTTACACGTCAGCTTGTTTTTAGAATCATCATTGATCTAACAGAACCACCTTTAACACGATTTAATTTTTTATCCTCATTTAATTTTCATCAAATATATGCAAAATTTATGTTACAAATCTGAATAACGACATAAATGGAAAGAACTCAAGGTTAAGGGTTATTTCCCATTCTTTCTCATTATCTAATTAATAACAATCTAAAATTCGCCACCTTCTTTTTTAAGTGCGCTGGATCGATTAAAAGAATTTCAAGGATACCTTTAGAGTCCCAAATTATGGCTATTCCAAAATCTTCCCCAAAATTATGGTTGTTATTTCTCCCAATGGATTACCAAGGGATATCTCCTTTCGTATAAAATGGAAAGCTCATAGACATATTTAAATTATTCAATACCACTATGCATACTAACACCATGGTTTATCTATTCATCTATATTTTGATCCATTCTCAATTTTTTTTAAAATATTCTAAATCTCTTTACTTAAAATATAATTTATACCTCAAAATGTAAAAACTTCAATAAAACAATCATATAAAATTAACTATAGAAACCAAAATCATATTGTACTTGTGTTTTTGCCAATCACTTAAATGATAGTTAAATAATAAATAAATAACTTTATTCATTAAACCATGTAACTAATTTTAACTAATTATTATATATATTTTAAAATCAATATAAATAGAAATATTTATTATATAAATCCAATTCACATTCACTATATATATTTTAACATCAACATAAATAAAGAATATTTATGATGTAAACTCAACCTAGAACAATCCCCATTTAACCCTTTATTTATTTATTGTAAAGCAGGTTAATAATATAATTGTCATCGTACTCCTCTTTCTAACCTTATGTTTAACTAGGAAAATCAAGTTTGTTCCTTACTAATTATTTAGTAATATAATGATTAAGTAGTTAAAATGATTTTCATATATTTAGTACAAAATAAAATTAGGAATTTATTTTATATAATCATGTAGCATCTACATGTCAGCGCCCAGTCATAATAATATTCTTTACACGTCAGCTTGTTTTTAGAATCATCATTGATCTAACAGAACCACCTTTAACACGATTTAATTTTTTATCCTCATTTAATTTTCATCAAATATATGCAAAATTTATGTTACAAATCTGAATAACGACATAAATAGAAAAAACTCAAGGTTAAGGGTTATTTCCCATTCTTTCTCATTATCTAATTAATAACAATCTAAAATTCGCCACCTTCTTTTTTAAGTGCGCTGGATCGATTAAAAGAATTTCCTATGATCTAGCGTATTGTAATTAAATCAATCTTGAAGATTTTTAATATTATATATATTTTAATTTTAATATTAAAGATGAGGAAATTCAGAATCTTTTAATTCTCATCAATAAGTATAAAATAGAGTTACAAATAAAACCCGAATTGTATTTAATTGACTTCTAATAAATAAAAACAATTTGTATTATATAAAATGAATTATTCAAATAATATATATTAATATTTCCAGTTTAATTAGAAATAATTATTGTATACTTTATTATATAGATATATAAATATATAATATAATATATATATTATTTTGCATTTAATAAGAAAATAGTGATTTTGGTATAAAAATATAATCTAAATCAATCAGATAAAAAATTTATAGAGATCTTTAAGATTAATAATCTATTTTGTAAATAAATTTTAATTAAAATGATATGTTACAATTTATAGGCCTAGCGTTGCAACCAACTCTAATACCATATGTAACAATCCCGAAATTAAAACATGCAACTAATTAGATTAATCATGTGATTTATAATCAACATGCAATTTATCAATTATTTAACATCGAAATTCAGAGATATGAGCAGAGACAACTTACTTGTGGCGATGATATTTCTTACTTGTGATTTCGGAGTTGAACGTTATTTGAATCCTGTTAACTGCAACAAAGTTTTCGAGACGACTCTCCACCCAACCATAGGCTTAGTTGCACAAAATCTTGCTACAACTGGCCACCCTCGAGCCCTCAATTAACGTACTACTGCCAGGGAATCCTTTGTCTCACAACACTTTTCTCCCAAGAGAATGGATGATGGAATCATGGAATGATCTCTCATCTTCCTCACCGTCTATTAAATAGAGCAAACATTGGAAGGGGAACTGCATGCACACACTCCATGTGTCAATATGCAACTTTTATTTCATTATTTTAAGTTTACCTTAATCTAGTAATTCTCTTAATATATTTCTTTCTTATTTTATTCCTTTTTATTTTTTGATAACTTTACTTATTTTTACTATTTTTATAGTTCTCTTAATTTAACTCTTTCTTATTTTATTTTACTTTTTGTTAACTTTATGATTTTTACTATTTTTACAGTTTATTTTTATTTATATTTATTTAGAACTCTAGTATTGTTATTTATTATTTTATTTATTTATTATTATATTATTTTCTTCATTATTTATTATTATTTACTATTATATCTTTCTTTATTGTTTATCATTTATTTTCTTATATTTTAATATTATATTATATTATTTATTATTTTTATTGTTATTAGGGGACATTACATACATGGTTGAAGAGATCAGCCAAATAACTAACCAAAACACATAAATCATGTTTAAATAACTCTACTTGGTAGCCTTCCTCATCGTCTGCTTTTTTGCTGCTAATCACCTAAATGGCCTCTCTAATATCTTTGTCTGAGAATAGGTAACCAGAAGGGGGTGGGGAGGTAACATGAATTTGGCCCCACATAGAATATCCTAAAGGTTGGAAGTGTGAGAGAACATGGACGTAAGGTCAAGGTCAGATCAAAGAGGGGAGCATTGGGGAAGGATGGCATGCTAGAATTGTTTAGGGGAGTGGGCAAGGAGAGCAAAAAGTTCTTGCCTTCTATGAGAAACAAAAAGTCATTTCTTGCGACGAAGGAGGTGAAGGTAAGAAGCTTTGAGGTCAGGGGTACAAGGGTTGAGAGTGGGTGAAAGCATATCAAAGCTCTCAATGTAGAGTCTTGAATTTGTCATCATACCATTTCTTCATGGGGCAAGATCCAATTTTTCGGGAGGTGGAAGTGGAACGAGGGAGTGAGGAAAGGATTTGAGTGTTGCTTCCCAAATGGCAAATGAAAGACGGGTGTATTTAGTGGACGTAGAATCAAGCAAGGAGAACTAGGTCTTTGATGGGAGCATCTTATGTGGGGTAGAGGAGAAGATGTCAAAGTCGCCTTTGTCAAATTGAAAGGTGGTTTGGGGTGGGCCCTGAGGGGAAGGATGGGGTGGAACGGGAGGGTCAAATCGGAGAGAGAAGGAAAAAAGTGCATGATCAACAAGGGGGATGGGCGAGACCGAGAGATGGAAAATAAAAGGGAGCAAGTTCTGGCTAGTGAGGACGTAATCAACTACACTCGCACCCCTGCCATACGGTTGACACGTCAAAAATTGAGAGTGTGGGAAACAAGGAAGACCATTTAGAATTAACAACTCTAGTGATTCCCCCAACTACAATAGATGCTTACTATAAACGGTTGTGGGACCCAAAGCATCATCTGACATCTAGTGAAGCCCAAATGAATCTGGATCTATCCCCTAGGTACAAAACACATCCTCTGATTGATTGTGGGGAGGGATCTAGAGATCTCTAGTACGAGCATTGAAGTCACCTAGGAGGATGACTTCCCCAACAACAGAGTATTTGGTGATGTCATTGTACAAGTCTATAAATGGAAAATGGTGAAGAGGTTGGGGGAAAGTAATAGACTTCAATGTAGATGTCCCTCGAATGAGAGAATCCTACGCTAATTTGAATCCACGTAACATTGGAAAACTCGTCTTTAGCTACCACATATACCCTGTTCTAGAGTGATTCACTAGCCAAACAATCAAATCCACCTAATCCTCTGACCCCTCCCGAGCTCCTTGTCTCCTGCCTACAAATTGAGAACCAATGGTAACCTGTAAAATCTGGGAGAGGTCGAACAGGGCTTGCATGAGTCTCGGTCATGAAGAGGATGCCCACTAATTCGAGAGAGTCATATAAAAGTCTCGGTGATGACCAGAAAGATCCATTGCCATTCCAATAACGGATAGAGATGCTTGTACCCTGTCGTCTCCCCAAGTGAGCTCATTATTTGGAACCTCCAGTTCGGGGTTCCCACCCAGGTGGGAAAGAGTCCCTAATGGCCGCCCAAAGATTCCTGGTAACTACCCATTTCCTTGCCTGTCATGTTTCCATAACCTGTTCTCTGGATTGTTTAAGTTCTACACCCTGTGCTAGAGTGAGGTCCTCATCCAAGAAAATCCTATTGGGGAGAGAAAACAACTTCTACTTATCCTTGAGGGCACGAAGTCGATCAAATGCAGTTTGAAACCTAAGGAAGAGAGTGGAGTCATAACCCAACTAGGCTCTGTCCAGAGCTATATCAGGGAGGCTAAGGGTATCCTGAAGGAACCTAGCCCCCACTTCCATAGGATTCGAAGAGGAGTGAGTTAAGGGGTGACCTCTTGCCTTGAGATTAAATTCTCTCGCTCGTCTGGTGCATTCTTCAATAAGTTTTTCTTGCACCACCTCCTCAACTACTGCAAGAGTGGTAGGAGTTTTATCCTTTCCCTGAGCGACTTGTGCCCAAGAATTGATGTGTGTCTTAGTTTCTTGTTTGAAGGGGTCTGTTGGGATCAAATTTCCTCTTGCTTGCTTTTAAATTTCTGCATGCAACGTATCATTTGGAGGATGGAGATTTTCTTACTCTTTTCCTTCATGTAATATCTTCTTAAGGGATAAATTATCCCCTTCCACCTCTAAAACTCTCGTAGAGAGGGTGTATATTTCGGAACGGAGCTTGTTGTTTTCAGTTTCCAAAAATTCCATTTTATGCAAAATTTGTTTTACTTGGGTTGTCCAAAATGAAATATTCGACTCCAAGGTTTTTTCATGGACCCCAGTTTCAAGTTGTGCCCCTTGTTCAGTGACTGTTATTATGGGTTCAGGAAAAGTTGGAGGCTCTGAAAAGATTTCAAGGAATTGGTTAGCATCCATGTGTAGGTTCATCAGAAGTCCTGTAAAAATATTGCATAAACAGGGATTGTAACTTCAATTATTATATAGTTGATTCGTCTTCCTTTCCTGGTTTGTACCTCTGTTGTTTCTATCTATAGTTGGTGCCTAGAACCTAGCCCCCATTGTTCCGCTATTGGGCAGAGCAAATGACATTATTGGCAGAGTCATTTTCATATTATAAATCATCGCGTAGAGAATATATCACAATGATTTTCTACATATAGGTAATATCAAATTAGAGGCTTTGCCATGTCCACCACATGGATAACGCTAGAGCACAAGTTCAACAAAGTAGCTGCTTGAAACCCTAAATAATTTATATGACTCTTTATTTATATGATTTGAAACCCTAAAGCCTTTATATGAGTATTTATTACACTACAAAATCCAAGTCGAAAGAAAAAGAGGCATCCGAGGAAGAAGAATACCCAAATGGTGTTCCCCTATAGGTGAAGCACTTGCTAGTGACGCAGTAATAGATTTCTTAGTGTAGTGAAATGAGTTACTCACTAAGATATTTCATAGTGTAGTGACATGAGTTTCTCACTGGTGTTAGAGTGGTGTAGAGGCTCTTCCATGTCCAAAGCCTCTTCGATTGCAGCGAGGTTCACCACATGGACAACACCAGAGCACAATTTCCGTTGACCTGTGTTTAACTAATTAAATTATCAACATAGATTCATAGAAACCCTGGATAAATTAAGTGTCCAAGCTGATCAAAATAAATAATTGAGTACAAGCCTATATATGCCTTTGATTCATTAAATGCCCAATGAAATTAAATAATTGAGTACAAATCTCTCCACGCATAAAATATCTAGTGTGTGTGTGTGTGTGTGTGTGTGTCTATATATATATATATATATTATCATTTTTCTTTTTTCTCTCTTCCACTATTAAGTAGCTTGAGGAATTAAAAAACTTCAATATAGACCTCTTTCCACTTATATTCAATTTTTTTTTCTATTGTGAAATCCTTATCTACGTGACAATTCATAAGGCCCTCAGATATATTTTTTTGCTATATTTTCATTTTCTAGCTCCACATTAAAAGATACCCTACTCAAATTACTTTGCATATCCTTTATTTGTCCTTCGATCCTTGGAACAATCTTTGTATCCCCATGCAACATCAAACTCAAACATTGTACTAGTTCTGCAAATCCAACGCAACATATCTTTCCACACAATTTTGATAATAGCATTCCACTAGTAAGCATACCTTTCTTCCATGCAACCTACTTGAAGAAAAATTAGAAAGAAAAAAATGAAGTAAAATCTCCTCGATCGAACATCTGAACCTTTGTAAAGCTGGCAAACAATCAACATACATTGCGGTGAAATTTAATGTTCAAGAGTCGTGAAAGTCGGAGACGAAGCCTAAGAAGGTGGAGTAATTTGAAATAAGGACAATGACTCCACTTGTCTTAATATGCTCAATACTCCACAATTTATTGGTATTTATGGATAAATAATTTGAATCCATGGCAACGCTCATGTTATTTGGGTGGTCAAGAAGCCAATCAACTTATGCACCATAAAATTGTTGCATGGGAGAATCAACTCACAGGTTCATTGGGTTGTTTAAGCTCTTGTTGCTTATTCTTATTTCTCCTTCACAATTTTGCTTCATGGCCTGGGCATACCAACTAACCATTTTTTCCTTGTCGTCATGGAAAATTACAGGCACCCCTGAGGGGTTTTTGAAATTATTTCGATCATTACCGATAACTAATTACATATATGTTGATAAAGACTGGAATTCAAGCTCATCCATGGTATTGATCGATACACAACTATGATCAATTTCTAGTTCTAAAGAGTCAGTACAGTCAAAATGGCGCACAACTAAATTTGAATCATTGTTGCTACTTTGATAATCTATAGTACTGGTACACATGTTGTAGGAAGATGAGATTACTTCTCCTGAGTGTTTTGACAAAACATAAATCAGATCATGGATCTTCCATGCTCATGGCACTCTTGCGTCTGAATTGCAGTGTTTGTGAGCTTACAGGACTCAAACTATGGTATCTCATTTCTAATCTTGAAATGAAATGAAATGAAATTTTAACGTCCACGAGACTAGATATAGTCTATGGGACCATATAGGATAATTTCAAGTACACTCATATACATAACACAACTTTTAATGCTTCAACGTTACACAATTTGGCATGTACTAGTAAGAGTCATAATTTTGCATACTTTCGTAATTTTCATGCCCTAGAATCCCAGGGAACTCAAGAGAGTTATATCAGATTCTTTCAAAAGTGAAGTATTCAAAATGATAATATTTCTATAGGTGGTTATGGTAATTAAAAATTAGTAAATTTATGTTGTACATATCCATTTTGATATAAAGTTGTTGGATTTGAAACCAATTCAAATTCAACTATCCTTAATTACCCGATAAGATACATGAAAATTGTCATAAAACCAATTCAAATCCAACAACCTATAATCAACTAATAGTACATAGTAGGGTAGATAAGGATGGTCGTAATTTCATGGTTGGGCTATTTTAAGCTTCAGATTTTAGTGGATAGTGGGGAATATGAGAACTTTTATGATCTGGACAAAATGCTAGTTTTGGATTCCTTACCCATCATTTAAAATTCTAAAGACATTAAATATACATTAAAAAAGTAATGGTGGGGTCTTGCGTAGGAAGTGGAGGAGGTGAGATGATGAGGGGTCTTGTAGAGAAACCTCAAAGATGTGGAGAAGTTGGACCAGTGCCCCTCATAACAGTCGATGGAAAAGAGTGAAAGAGAAAGATGGAATTGGTCTTTACTCCATTCTTTCTATCAAACCAGATAAGGTTTTAAAAATCCGAGATTAGAAGAAAGCAAAACAAACTTGTTTGAGGGAAGATAATAGTATCTTGTGAAAAGCTATGAAAAAAATTTCTTCTCCATGTCTATGATTATTGGTTTGTCTTAACATTTTCCTATGCCATCTCTCAATCGAATAATTTGACATTCTTCTTCAGTTACTTTGCATGCACTGTGCGTATATCGATTGTGATTTGGACATCTCGGACATCCAACATTGTACAGTAAAATTAATACCTAACTTTGCTATGTCTTTGATCTTGCTCCATGTTCATTAAAATAAACAGATTCTGTAATTGAAATAAAAATAAACATACGTCTCAGCCTAAGAAAATATTAATTTCCTTTTCCATCAAGTTTAATTCATTTTTGAAAATATTGAAAGCCACTTTGAAGGCACATATTTGACCAAAAGCCCTATAATGTCATAAGAGGAACTCCCTCCATTAATTGAGATTTGGTTTAGATTATTTGCAACTCATTTTTTCCTTGGTATCCTGTTAACACTATAAATACTAGTTAATGGAGTTTACTTTAGCGTATTTGCATGTAATGGCTTCTTTGGTTCCATAACACATTATAGTACAAAACATCGATATATCTATTACACTCTCTTACAAAAAATTGATTTTAGAGTATGCAAGTACTTAGATTTGTACCTGCACTAATTTGTCTTGAGATATAAAATATTCATGTGAATCTATTTCTTGGTGTATATATATTTTTAACCCACAATTATTAGAAGTGCACATCAAACGAAACACCTTCGAATAGAAATACATGTTTTTTATAACAGAAAAAAACTACAAAAGCATGCCTATCAATTTCTAGGCCTGCATGGAGTAGTTGTTGAGATACGCATTCCCTTGTTCGAAGATGAATGATTGATTTTTTGGGGTTGTTGCATTGAGATAGTGTTAATGGAATGGCTTAGTTGTTTACAAAGTAATAATATAGGGATAATGGGATGCCCTTTCCAGCTTTCAGAGGATGGCATATAGCTTCATTTCACAACTAATCATTTAAGTAAAGAACAAAGAGTATATATCAAAAGTATCCAACTATACAATTTATGAGAGTTATACTTGTAAAGAGCAATTTCCATTTTTTCAGTTCTTCATTACTTATTCCAACACAATGTGAACTCCATTTTGTAGGATGCCATAATTTATGTCTTAGTTCTCTAGTATGGGATTAAGTGCCACTTTTCACACAAAGTTATGATCATATAAGTTGTTTCCAGTAATTCCTAATAATGTGTCAAAGTACTGGCCACAATTGATCCAGAATATGATGCAGAGGATCCAACGGTAGTGATAAGCGATAGACATAAAGATGACAAAATCCTCCCTAGGCCAAAACAATACTCCTCAGTTGCCCCGACTGGGAAGCATATAGAACCTCTTTAGGCCAATGCTTGGCACAAATTCCTTCCCACAACGCCTCATCTTCAGCGGCGCACTTCCAGTGGCGGTTCACACAAGCGTCGATCACCAGAGACATAGAATCTAAATGCTTCAACACCTCGAACAACACGTCCTCCGAACAAGACTTAATGGAACCACCGTCTTGTTCTTCCTGCCTCATTTTATTCACCTTAATCTCCCGCCCTTTATGAATCCAAAGAAGCGGAAGGTGATGATTGTGCATCAACTGCAACCGACTCTGCGCAGGGAAAATGCTAGTCGAATACTTAACAATAGCTATTGACTCCCCGCCTCGAAAGGTGGTTGTACTTTGTGTAGCAGGAGAAATTGGCCTTGATAAAAGTGTACACATGTTGAATTATGATGGGAGAGAACAATGAAAATGGAGTGAGGGGATTGGTTGAGCTAAAGCAGTGTTTGCCCAGCCAACTTCATAGAGAAAACGCCTTTCAATGTAATTAGTAAATTCAATATATATTTTTCTAATTTTATAGTCATATAAAAATGATATTATTGGTTTTTCTCACTCTATGTGTGAATATGATGATATTATCTTCTATGTATAGTAGTTATTTTACAGACGTCACTTAATTCTTAAGTTAGAAGATTGCTTCTAGTTTACTTCTTATTGGAAACTGATTTTTTATAATGTCTATTTGTCATCTCCATGCCAATTCTTTTTAAAATATGTTTTCTCATTCCTAAGACACATCATATATGAGATGTATGCAGTGATGTAACCTTCTAGATGTCCCTGTAATTGGATGCATACGATCGATATTAATGCTCCCTTTCTTGCACGGTTTGTCTCATCAATTTACTCTTCCATTCCTCATCAAATGTAATATTGTCTACCAAATTTCTAGAGATTTTGTTGTGACAATGTCTTATTTGTTTTCTCTTCCCTTTTCTTCTGTTGTGAAATAAAGCCCACATTTGATATATTTTTTTCATTAAAGAAAAAACCATTGCTTTTTTGTATTAAAAAATTAGTTAATCTTTCTGTATTCACCAAATAAATAAACCAAGTATATGCAACATTTACTAACCATTTTCCCGCCCAAAAAGAGTCAATCTAATTACATAGTAGCCAAACAAAAATCTGTAAAATTACCAGCAACATATCCCATATAACATAAGTCAACTAAAAATAGGGATGTAATTAACTACCTCGTAATACCCCAAAATTTCAAAAATCACAAAATAATAGTCCACCAATGGTTTGTTGTAAAAGATAAATGAGGACAAACCAAACCAAAGGAAAAATTCCAAGATTACTAGCTCCATCCTTATACTCTTCATAATACAGAGTTTCCAACTGCAAATTAAGTCCCTTCTTAGACAAGGAATTAGCTAGATCGTTTAATTCCATGAAAATGTGGAACATTGAAATGTCTTGGAAATATTATAGAAGGTCTATGATAAGGAGTATGGAATGATATCCTTACTTGGCATATTGCTCTTATGAGACTATTATCCATTCTACTCCCTCGGGTCGGGCTAGATGTTGGTTTACAGAAGTTTCAAATCTGTTAGAGTCAGTGGGCATTCAATTTGATTGTCTCCCTTCTTTCCCATATTCCTTTGATGCTCTTGGTCACCTTTTACCCATTAGACAGGAATTGAACAAGATCACCAAAGAGGATATCTACAGGCAATTCGTCCAGGTCACAGGGTTGCACCCAAAGATGGCCTTCTACGCTAATCACTTCTTGGAGTTGAGAGACAAGGTCATTGTTCGACCCCACTATACGTTTCACCAGTGGATGCATGCTCTTCACATTCCTCTAGGCCAATTCAGAGTAGTTTCTCATAGACTTCGGGTAGAGATGGACCACTAGATTGATAGACCGGATAGAATCTGTCACATATGTCATTTACAGGAAGTAGATACCAAGGTGCAATTCATTTTTGGATGTCCTATCTACTACAAGATCATAGGAAGGTTTCATTGCTTGTTCAAAGGTTCTCAAACCCTTGCCGAATTTTTCAGGTATCCCGATTAGAGATGCTTGGCCCTATATTTGTAGGAGGCTCTCAGGTTTCGAGCACGTATTCTTTAGATTCCCATCAAACCAGACTCCACACAGAAAATCATGACATTTTTTAGGTTGCTACCTTCAGACAGGGGCATCAAGAGACCAATTGATACTAGTACATATCCAGACTCCATATCAGTGAGGATTTGTGGGAATTCACCCCGACACAGGATATCTCAGCAGAAGATTTGTTCCTGTGAGAACGACTAGGTCCTCCAAACCTCAACAGTGCACAAACTCCCCTAGGCAGTCCAGTCCAGTCCACACTTTCCACGACTCTTCATCAAGCCAACATACTTTGTTGAGTTTCTTCAGTGTTCTTGATTCAACCTAATATGTTAAGAGAGATGGGTCTAATCCTCAAACCCATTAGCTCTTGGATCTTCTCTACCTGGGAATTTCATTTATTGTATCCTTTATATTTCATGCATTGTATCATTTATATTCATGCGTTGTATCTTTTATAAGAGACTATTTGGTTCTCCTGCATTATATGGACATCATTGTACTCAACCATCCTTTTGACCTACTTTGTGGTCAATAGTTGGACATAAATATAATTTTCTTATCTATCTTATCTTATCTTGTCGTCATGAGGAGATAACTTACATTAACAACAACACTTTATTGGGCATTTTTACAAAAAAAATATGAACTTGAGTAGTCTTAATGGATTTATATTAATTGGGATGGGTGTGTTTTGTTTTGTGATGTTTCATATTTAGGTAGGTAATTACCATTAGAATTGTGTGTAATTTGTTTTATGATGTTTTAATTCAAGTAACAAACTACTAATTAGAAATGTCCCTTTTTCACAATCAAACATATGTATTAGTTTTTCTTAGTTCTTTTTAGCTTTTGCATCCTAGAAAATTATTTATCGATAATTTATGATTGATTTATCCTATCTCTCCATGTGGAACTTCTTCAATATCTTGTTGGCATACTTTCCCTATGAGACAAACAATTCCTCATCTCCTTGCCATACTTCCATACCAAGAAAGTAATGCATGAGCCCCAAGTCCTTCATCTCAAATTCTCTTGCAATATCCTCTTTGCAATATTTTATCAGCTTCTCATCATCTGTTAGAATCAAATCATTGACATATAATAATATAACCAACAATCTACCTTCAACCAAAATATGGTAAAGGTTCGCATCTACTTCACTTTTGGCGAAGCCCAGCCCGGTGAAATAATTGTCGATCCTGGTGTACCAAGCACGGGGTGCTTGTTTCAGTCCATATAATGCTCGCTTGAGTCTGCACACATGCGATTCTTTGTTGAAGGTATAAATCCTTTCGGCTGCTCAATATACATTTCTTCCTCAATCATGTCGTTGAGGAATGTTGTCTTCACATGAATTTGATGTATCTTCCATCCCATCTATGCTAACAATGCTAAAATATATATGATTAAAGAGTTCCTTGCTACTGGACCAAAGGTCTCATCGTAATCAATTCCCTCCACCTGAGAGAACCCTTTGGCCACAAATATGGCCTTGTTTTTCTCCACACTCCCATATGCTACTTGCTTTACCTTGTAAATCCATCTGGGACTCACCACTAACTTGTCTTTTGGTCTTGGGACCACTTCCCAAACACTGTTTTTGATAATGGAGTCATACTCCTCAACCATGGAATCAACCCATATTGGTTTCTGCATTGCTTCCTTGAATGAGGATGGTTCAACCTCTACACTCTTGCTCATTAGAGCCATGTAGCTAGTGTACCAATTTGGTGACCTCCTCTACCTACGTTTTTATGTGGTGCTCCCACATTCTCTCTAGCACCATGCATCAATTTGTCAACCTCTTTTATGCACTTCCTTCCATCTCTAGAAGTCTCTGATGAGTGGTTGCTTCCACTCTTTTCTCCTCTGCATGTGGTTGCTCTACATCATCCTGAGGTTCCTCCTTTGGAGCTAAAAGTTGCTCATATGCATGTAATTGAAGCTCCCTCTCAAGGGAATATCTCATGGCCTTCTCTTCATCAAACTTCACATCTCTACGAACCACTACCATCCTATTGGATGGTAGGTACACTTAATAGTTGTTAGGTGTATCAGTGTACCCCACAAATATGCTCAAATCAGTTGTTGGCTGTAGCTTTTTCCATGAATCCTTGGTAACATGACACTAGATTGATGAACCAAAGATACTAAAGTGTGCCACATCTGGTTTCTTGCTTGAAAAATCTTCTTCGGGTGTGCTCATCCCGATAATTCGATGAGGATTTATGTTCTGCAAATAAACAGTTGTGTTGCATGCTTCAGCCCACAAGTGAAACGGTAGGCCCTGATCATGTAACATTTGCTATGCAACTCCCACAATATTTTTGTTCTTCCTTTCAACCCCCCATTCTCTTGTGGGTTATGAGGTGTTATTAATTCTCGTCGAATGCCTTCGGATGCACACAAGTTCTTTAATTAATTCGACACGTAGTCTCCACTATTATCGCTTCTTAGAGCTTTAACTTTCCTACTAGTATCTTTCTCGACAAGTGCTTTCAATTCACAAAATTTAGCGAACATCTAATATTTCTTCTGCATGAAGAAAATCCAACACTTACGAGAAAAATCATCAACAAATATTATGTAATACCTGTGCTTGGTCGTGGATGTTGTCGAGAACAGTCCACACACATCTGAGTGAACTCAATCAAGGATCACTCGTGCTCGACTGTCTTTATCATGAAATGAAGCTTTGGTGTACTTCCCCAATGTACACCCTTTGCATGTGTCTCTCTGATCCAGTGTACCCTTCGGAAGTCCTATAGAAATTTGTTGCATGATCTTCAAATCTTTGTAATGCAAGTGACCCAATATTCCATGCCACAACTCATCGAGGTCTCAGCTCTACACCTTCTCTGCTTTAGTGCTCAACGAAGCACAATCATCTACATCCAATTTGTAGAGGTTCTTCACCCGAACCCCGATACACTTCACCTTTCGTGAGGCTATGTGATGAAGGTGTTATCACTTAGAACCACAGTCCACATATGTCCAAAGTTTCATATAAAAAAAAATTTGTTTAAGTGAATAGGTTTCTATGTGTGTCACTTTGAAATTGGAATTTCAAAAGGTATTGATGTGAGTCCTTGTGAAAAACCGTTAGATACCCTCCATCATTATTGTTTAAGGCATGTCTTGTCTTGTTTGCGTCATTTGTATTTTGCGCAGTTTCGCAGCGCAATCTGATTGGCCAATTTAGCTGCGCAATGATGTTTCCACCTTTTCGCAGCGTATCATTTACCATCCATTTCATAGCGCATTTTGTCAATTCATAATTGTCTGCGCCACGAAATCAGGGATTCGGGATTTTTGTAGCGCGTTTTCTTGAAATGTCAAGTCTGGGGGGATGAGTCATTAGGTCCGTCCACATTTTGTCAGTTGATGTCTTCTCTAGGTCATGATAGGTTATCATTCCGCCATAAGGTTTAGGATCACGCACATGACAATCATTCTAAGATATTTTATGAGATATGGTTGTGTCATAAGGTGTATTCATGGTGCGTAAACATGCCTGCTATATGATGAGATTTTTTTTAAAGAAATCGCAAAGAAGCCCGAGTTTTCATTTAAAGGGATCATTGCAAGTGAGCCTGCACTCCAAAGCCGAAGTTGTTTTTGAATTGTAGCTGCTGTTAGTTCCCTGTGTGAAGATATTCGAAGCAAGATGGAGAAAAGAGGACATCGATCCGGTAGGTGCCTAAGAACAGAGCCAGAGGGGCTTGATCTTACACTCAGAGATGAAGGTGTAGCAAGAGCCTTTAAAAAGGCTGGTTGCTGGAGGTTTTGCGAAAAGTTGAAGGGAGGACATGCAGAGGTAACGAAAGCTTTTGCATTGAATTTTACTGGCTTGAATTGTAAGGTGTCAATGCTAGAATTTCTTGTGTCTCCAGAAGCCATTTCTATTGTCACTGAAATTCCGAGAGGAGGACAAGAGTGGTTCAAAAATTTTAAATTTGACATGAGTCCCTGTAAGGAATTTTTGAAGGAACCGTATGTAAATGAGGACCTCACCAAAGCTGTGCCAAGGAAATACATAAAAGAACATTATGCTCTGCTCCTTACAGGCATCCAGAAATACCTAACATGTGAGGGGAGGTACAACAAAATTTATTCCTATCATTTCAAACTCTTGTTGCATTTCACAGGTAAAGCATCAATAGATATCCCTTTCTACTTATTCAGAAGCCTTACTAAAATGTGTGATAAAATCCAGTTAAAGAAAGATGATTGTGGAACATCCCTGTTTCACCATGGTTTAGTAAAGTTGCTGGTGTTAGATGGTTTCCAAAAAATTGGTAGAGATTGGGATTCTTTTATTTTTATGGTCGGCTTTCAAAGCAAGACATGCCTCATTCCATTGCCGGTTAGGGAAAGAGAAGGAAGAATTGAAGAACCTACTCTGGCTGAGCTCAGAAAGGAGGTAAAAGACCAAAAGAAGCCCAAAACCAAGTTGAGTAAATCAGAGAAATCTGTGGTTATAAAGGAGACACCTAAATCATCAGCAAAGGAGACACCTAAGGCATCAAAGGAGAAAATCAAGCACCAGAAAGATGCACCAGGGTCAAGAGGAGTTGAACAGGTGTCAAGAGTCAGAACCAGAAGTCAGTTAAGTAGAGAAAAAGGCAAATCAATAGCTGTGGAAGAAAGCCCTATATCAAAAGCTAGTCTAAATGATTTGCTTGAGGCAATTGATTTTGAGCAAGCTAAATCAGTGCAGGTTGAGTCAATGCCTATTGACCTAATCCAGTCATCACCTGATAGCACCAAGACATCAAAGGCCTCAAAAAGGTTAAGGTTTGAAGAATCTGGTAATGAATTTATGGTCAAACCATGAAGGCCAGTCACCAGGAGGCAAATCAAAGTAGCTGAGCAATTGCACATGGAAGAGGTAGCTGTGAAGGTACCTGCAACAAAAGAAATTAGACAACTGCCTAAAGCAGAGAAGGCAAAGGAAATGAAAAGAAAACCATATGCAAGAAGACAGGCCAAAGAAATGGAGAAGCAGCTACCCAAAGCAGAAAAAGCAAAAGAAATCAAAAAGAAAGATATGGATAAAAAGGTCCCCATTGCCAAAGAAACCAAAACTTCATCTTCAAAGGAACAATGGGAGGCAGCTAAGGAAGAAATGGCTAATTTGGAGAAAACTGTAGCAGAAATTGTAGCCATGGAAAATGAGCTTGCAAAACTAAAAGCTCAGCTAGGTAAGTTAGCTGCCAAATAAAATTGCAAATTTTAAAGGTTAGGTGCTACCCCAAGATTTTGTTTTATTTTTCTTAAGTTCATTGGTGTTTGAGGCATGTAAGCACGGCATATAAAAGGAAGATAAATTAGGAGTTTTGAAGTCAGAAGCGAAGCTGTTGCAGTCACAAAGTATTTGATAAATTTATTGAAGACTGTATTTTTGAAAAGAACAGCAGTTTCGTAGCGCGCTACGAAACTGCTGTAGATGACTGTTTTGAAAGAAAACAATGAAATTGATGCTGAGGTCAGCAAATTTTGAAAAGGAATGCCTCGAGGGTAGGAGAGAGACCATACAAGGCTATCTAAGAATTCAAAGAATGACAGGTGTAAGTGTTGGAGCAAAAAGATAAAATATTTTGGTTTTTTGCTAAAGTCTTCCTAAAGTTACTTTATGATCAAATTATTAGGGTTCTGGTAGGGTTACTGGAATTTTGGGTTGGACACCTGTTGAGTTCACAAAGCATCCAGATCATAAGGCATATGGTGTTATGCGTGGTTATTAAAGGTATTAAATAGCTTGAAGCATGTTCTTTTGGAAATGAGGGCTGATGGAAGGCAGGGACCGTGAAAACAGGGCACACATCTTCATCAAATAATGAGTCATCTGCACAGTTAGAATCCAAGGCAGCTCGTTCAGTGAATGCCTCTCCAATATATTTCGGCCACTACAGAAATGGTACAGGTGTCAAAGCTCAAGAAAGCATCATACACACGAGGAGATAGAATTAGAGTTTCAATAGGAATAGGACTCTATGTATTTACAACGCAATACCTTTGTATTTAATAAGTTGGTTTAGATATAGATAATGCAATTAATGATAGATTTTCAAGCTCCCCTCATGCTGGAGGAGGAGACTCAAGGTAGTTTAGTTTTGTTTTCCTATATATAGGAAAAACTCTGATGTAAAAAGGGTTGGAGATTTTTATAAAAAAACAGAGTTTTCATATTGGCTTATGTAAAGGACTTTGACAGTAATAGAAAGGATACTTTTTCTTCCCAAGATTCATCTTGTGTTTCAAATGCTCAGAGTATATGTGGTTTGGTCTTTATTCTTCTTGTTTTACAGTTCACTAAATATGCAATCACTCTGAATTCACCTAGTGCTCAGACTTCCTATGTATGTTTTTTGAATTGAGGTTCTTCTTGAGAAATGTTCTGAGTGTTGAGACATTATATGCCTTGGCTTCCATGATTGAGTAGCTAATGATTTACTGCAGAAGTGTATGACTCCATGAGCCCAATGGGAGAAGCCTAATTTTTTTGTTCCAACCAGCTTAAATTTCATATACTGTTTAAAGAGTTAGCCATCTTTTCTTGCCCTTAATGCATATCAAAAATCTGTGAGAGAGCCCTCTCTGACTAAGGAGGCTAAACCTTAGTCTAAAGCCTGGTCTAAAACAGTTTCATGAGATCTTACTAAGTAGCAGCCCTTAGTACATGATTTTATGATAACATTTTGGTGCGTCTACCTTGCTAAATATCACATCATAGCCACGATTCTCAAACATGGAAACTGAAACCAAGTTCTTCTTCAAACCCAGAACATACATGACATCTTTTAATGTGAGGGGATAACTAAAATCCCTTTCAAAAGTAACAGTACTGATGTCGGTCATGTTATACCTCCCATCATCTCCCATCTCAATGTGCATCTGGAGGTCCTTCTCCTCCAAGTCACTAAAGAACCCTTTGTTTTCGGTCATATGGAATGAGCCTCCACTATCCAGGGACCACACACTACCCATCACTAATGTCACCACGCAAGTGATGAGGGTGAAATCCATTTCAAGTTGTGAAGCAAGAGCTTCACCTGTCACTCCTCTTGAGGGATTCTTACTGACCTCCTTGCATGGACACTTTGTAGCATAATGTCCTAGCTCGTGACAGTGAAAACATTTAATCTTTGACATGTCCTTCTTCTTGTTGCCCTGACTGGAATCTGATTTGGAATGAGATGACTTCCCATTCCCTTTGTTTGCCCTCCTAGCTAAGGCACAATTCTCCTCATCATCATTCTTGAATGAGGATCCATCCTTGGTGTTCTGTCAAATATCTTCTTGTACCAAGTTGGACCATAATTGCTCCCACTCTGGTAGTTTCTCCCTCCCATTAACTAAGTCCTGGTAGCTATTCCAGCTCTTGGGAAGCCCTAGAAGTGCTAGGCTCACCATATTGTCCTCAACAACTGTAACACCGACACTTCCAAACTCATCCTGACACTGGGTGAACATGGTCAAGTACTTCGGTATTGTGTTGCCCTTCTCCATCTTGATCTTTCTGAGTTTGTCCTTCAGTGCTAGATTCATGTGGTCACTATTGTTTTGAAATAGGTTCATCAAGGCCTTCCACATTGAAAATAGAGTTTCCTTATCATGGAGGTTCGAGACAATATGACCTCAAACTCCTTCTAGGATAATCCTTCTCACCTTTGCCACACACTTTCTCCACTCTTCCAAATCTTGAGCATCGGTTGGCTTAGGAATATCATTGTCTATGAATTCCTTAAGCTCATTGTCTTTGAACACTACCTCCATCCTATCCTTCCAAGCAATATAGTTCGAACTACACTCAAGGGAATATTCAAGTCTCAATCCCTTGAACAACATCTTGTTGGCTCTGAAGTATGTTACTGCAAACTTGATTTCTCCTGCAAAAGGAAAACTCGTATTCTTCTCTTATATAGCGATTTCAATGATTCAAATTGTAGATTGTAATATGCTAAAACAATTAACTTGAATCTACTCTACTCATGAGTGGAAACAATAAATAATCAATGAAATCACGATGCATAAAAGAGAAAGAATTCAATCACATAACAAAATAATTTTATGGGGAAATCCACAGCTAAAAACCCCTTCTATATGTATATTGCATTAATAAGAAAATATGAGAATATTACAATGATTTTCTCAAGCCCAAGCAACCTCTGCACAATCTCAATTTGTCTTACTGCTTCACAAAAAAACTCCAACCAATACTTAGCCAAATATGTTTCCTTCCAAGCTCTTATTTCCTTGTGAATTTTCCTAGGGAATTAGCCCATATTTTATTGGTAAATTCCTCATCCGTAACTATGCAATCCATCAATAGGCGTTCCCCTGATTGCATGCACCATCAGTTTAATTTAGATGATTTTACAATTGATAATACACTGACCCTGAATTCTAATCCCAATTGGGTTTTTCTCTGATCTGACATGGATGAGTTAATTATGAGTGAATCTTTAGTTTATTGGTTGAGCAATGTTGGTTACACCCCACTACTACAGGTTACACCCCACTACTGGATCTTCCACTAATTCCTCCATTAGTTGGAACTAGTTTAACTTAATTTAACTCAGTTAAATTGAATTAAATAATTACAACCCAAAAGAACTCAACCTGGGCCCCTAATATTTAGGAACCACTCTACATGACTCTAGATAAACTCCCAACTCGAATTAACTGAGACACTAAGTCAAATTAACTTAGTTAACCATTACAACTTGCTATGAGATTTAGAATTAGAATTTAATTCAATGACAAAATTAAATTAGGATTTTCTTGTTGAATCTCTCAACACAACCAATAGTGGGTCTCCAAATCAAGTATTAAATTAAATGATTTTAAGCCTTATGATATATTGTTATAGACATCCCACCAATTCTTTACCAACATCTTTGTATCACCCTATCCATATTCTACTCCTTTCTTATGTACCTCCATGGCTTTGATCCCTCCACCACCACCATTACATTTGACATATGGGTTATTCTTTTTGAAAGATATATGACATATTTAATCTGATTTGGGGCAAGATTAAAATACTTAAAACAGTGTAGTATGGACGACTTTCAATTTGTCAAAATCCACTTTCTTCATGTGGAACCATAGCATGGCCAATCTAAGATTATAGACCAAGGGAATGTGATTATACACCTTGATGAAGAATATGCTTAGTTAGTCCAACTCTGAAAAGGACATGGGAGGGGTTGTTGAAATTTGTAACTAAGGTTGATCTTCATTATGATGTAATTGTAATCGTGACATTGTATATTCTTTATAAAGAAAGAAAAATGAAAGAAAGAGAAATTATATTTTATTTTGTAGGATGGGTTTCATACTCTATTTTGAGTCAAAAACATGTTATTCATGCTTTTTAGGTCTTCTAGGACTTTCTAGGTTTTCTTTGATAAAGAATAATATTGGTCATGTGCCATAGTCCCATTTGGACTCATTGTAGTGAAGAAAAATATGTATTTTATCATGTAAAATCCATGGATAAACCTAATACCAAGTCAGTCAAAGAGCAAGGACATGTTAGCCTAAGGGATCAAGAAAGACTATAAATAAAGGGGAGCTCGACCTCATTTGGACACACATCTAACATAAGTTCGATCTGCAATAAAGAAGGTGAAAGGAGTAGCTAGAGAATGAAAAAGAGGAGAAGAAATCGAAGTTTGTCAAGGGTTATCTTTCTCTTTGTCTTGCTAGAGTTTGCGAAGTTGTTAGCTTCAAGAGGATGAAATTCTAGGGCAGTTGTTGGAGGTCAAAATTATGTTGTTGGGGCCGAAGTTGTAGTATCGAAGTTCTGGAAATTGTTTTGAAGCAATTATTTATGGGGGCTGACTTGGGTCTTTGGATCTTGGAAGTCTCTTTTGTAAGCATTTCTAAAGAAGAATATAAGCATTTTCTAAGTTTTCCCCTTGGAGGGGTTTTGCCCTGGCTTGGAGCCTATTTATGGTGTACTCTGTCTCTTTGTGATCGTCTTATTTTTTATGATTGTTTGATGAACATAACCAAAGAAGTAATAGAAGAACATTTAACATCACAAGTAATTATCAAGTTAAGGAAAATAAGTTATAATTATCAAGTCTCCATATTTTCCAACATGGTATTAGAGCTAATGAGAAAGAAGGAGACTCAAGATCACAAGTTAGTTGGCACAATGTCAATAATCATGAAGAATGGTATCAAGTTTCTTGGAAATATTACTATCTCCATCAAGAACCACATATTGAAGATCATGCCCAAGCTAGTAAAGTAAGTAGTACAAGAAATATGTTCTTCGCTTTATCTGGTGCCTTCAAAGATGAAAATCTATGGGTTATCAACCGTGGTGCCTCCAAACACATGACAGGAGAATAAAATCAACTTCAGACCTTGTCAAAAGGAACTCTATCGAACCTGGACACAACAAATGTTATCCAGTGAAAGGCATTGGGTGTACATCACTGGAGATCGAATTAGGTGGAAACATTCACCTCAACATCTTATATGTTCCAGGTTTGAAGAAAAATATACTTTCTATTTCTTGTCTAGAGGAAAGGGTAATAGAGTTGATTTTGTTGATGGAAAGGTTTTGGTTTGGGATAAGGACTCTAGTATCAATGAAGTAAGGATGATTTGGGTTTGTGAGGCAACATTGTATAGACTATATACACCTCTAGCTCAAGCCCTAGTTCACTTGGAGGTGTGTCCTTCCAAACTATGGAATAGAAGGTATGGACATCTTCATTATAATATCTTTCCATCTATGAGTCAAATGGTCAATGACATCCCCAAAATAAAGGAAGGCCATGAAGGAACCTGTAAGGGATTTTCTCTATGCAAGAATGTAAATAAATCATTTGCAAATAGTGAAACTAGATCTATAGAAATTTTGGATCTCATACACTCAGATGTATGTGGACCTATGGAAATTAAGTCTCTTGGTGGACATCAATATTATGTAACCTTCATTGATGATTACACCAGGAATACTTGGTTATACCTTCTCAAGAAAAAGGATGAGGTATTTGAAAAGTTTCAGAAGTTCAAGAATGAAGTGGAAAACCTAACCTAGGAGAATATCAAAATTCTAAAGTTAGATAATGGTGGAGAATACACCTCCAAAGAATTAATAGCTTTCTACAATGTGGTAGGAATCACGAGGGAGCTCATTGTTCCCTATGGAGTGGCAGAAAGGAAGAATTTTACTATTGAATAATGTGCATGAGATATGCTACATGCTCAAGATATCCCTCAGTGCCTATGGGAAGAGGAATGTATGACAATTGTTTACTTGCAGAACCGAAGTCCTCACAGGGTGCTCAATAACATGACACTAGAAGAAGCATTTACAAGAAAGAATCCAAGTGTGGATCATCTTCGTATATTTGGGTGTCATGTGTACATTCATGTAGCCAGGGATAAAAGAAAGAAGCTAGATCAAACCAATTTAAGGGGCATATTTGTGGGGTATAGTGCTTCATCTAAAGCCTATAGAATCTACATCAAGGAGGACCGTTGAATTGAGGCAAGTAGAGATGTCATCTTAGATGAAAACATAGCTTACAAGAAATCGAAGGATGTACCAGTTGAATCTGATGAAGAAGTTCATATCTTTGAGGATATCTCTAGGGACAATGATGGTCAAGAACCAAGACCAACTCAAGAAGATGTTGAAGGCGTTTTTGAGCCTATACAACAATTGTTCCAGAAAATTGGAAGCAACATATTTGGTTGAAAACTACTCTTCAAGAGGTAGAAGTACATACAACATCAAGGACATCCAAGGAAAGTAAGAGGCCAAATAGGTATTCTGGAAATGTTGCATACATGACAAAGCTAATTGAGGCAAAGCCTTCCTCCTATGAGTATGCTGCAAAGCGTAAAGAATGGAAGAATGCAATGCAGGAATAATACCAGCCAATAATGAAGAACAATGTATGGTAGATTGTCCCTAGGCCAAGTGATAAATCGATAGTCACTTCAAAATTTGTTTATAAAATAAAGCATGTTGCAGATGGGAGCATTGAGAAATATAAAGCAAAGTTGGTAGAAAGGATTTTTTCATAGAAAGAAGGGATTAATTATGAAGAAACATTTTCTCCCACAACTAGGTATACGATAATAATATCACTTTTTCATTGGTTGCTTCTATGGGATAGAGCATTCCAAATGGATGTCAAGAAAACTTTCCTAAATGGGACCATTGATGAAGTCTATATTGAGCATCCTCAAGGATTTGAAATAAATCAGAGGGAAACTCATGTCTTCAAGCTGAAGAAGGCTCTATATAGATTGAAGCAAGCACTGAGAGCATGGTATGCAAGAATGGATGCATACCTCTTGAGACTTGTTTTTACCAAGAGTTATGCAGATCAAAATCTATAAATCAAGTTGGTTCAGGAAGAACAAATTATTGTACTATGATATGTGGATGATTTACTAGTTACATGTGTAGATCGACTAATTCAAGAATGTAGGAGGCAGTTAAGAGTTGAATTTGATATGAAGGATATTGGAATTATGCATTCTTACATGGGACTAGAAATATGGAAAAAACCGAGAGAGATATGTCCTGGGTCAACGTAAATATGTGATCAAGAGGCTTCATAGGTTCGACATGATGGATTGCGAAACTATGATGACTCCTATGGTTACAAATTTCAAAAGGTTGAGGAGTTTAAAGTCTAGTCCGGTAGATCCCACTTGCTATAGGAAATTGATTCGGTCCTTGATGTATCTAGTGAATACCAGGCCAAACATTTGTTTTGCAGTAAATGTCCTCAGTAAGTTTTAGATGGAGCCAAAGCATGATCATTGGATTGTAGCTAAGCATATCTTAAGATACTTGTGTGGGAGAATCCATCACTACCTCAATTATATTGGGAATGAAATCCAACTCATGGGATATACAAATTCAAATTGGTGTGGCAGTGAGACAAATGGAAGGAGCACAACAGGAGGATGCTTCAGCCTTGGATCTTCCATGGTTTGATGGATGAGCAGAAAGAAGGATACAGTTTCTTTGAGCAATGTTGAAGCTGAATATGTTGCTACAAGTGAAGTTTGCAGTGAAGTAGTTGGGCTTAGGAAGTTGTTATCAGACTTGTTTGAAGGAATGCTCAGACCTACATGGATACATTGTGATTATCAATGTTGCATAAAGTTGATAGAAGACCAGGCATTTCATGCTAAGACGAAGGATATAAATAACAAGTACCACTACATCAGAGGCTTGGTATAAGATAGGGTTGTGGAGCTGCACTATCTACCTACAAATGAGAAGGTAGTTGACATATTGACTAAAGCATTACCAAACAAGAAGCTTGAGTACCTAAGAGGTAAGCTTGGTTTGGTGGATATCTCTTCCGTGGTTGAGAGGGAGTGCTATCAGATAGTTCTTGTCATTATGGGTCAGGCACTAGACTAGGAATAACAATCGTAAGTCTTAGTGAAGGCCATAAAGAAAGAATGGAGTTTGGAGGGTTGGATAAACATCTAGATTGAAACTTCTTATGGATTAAAAAATCCATGGAAAGAAGTTGGTGATCGATGCTCTTTGAGGATGAGCTAAGGAACCAAGATAAGAGTATTCGAAGAGGACTGATATTATTTGAGGATCCATGTTTGGGAGTCCAAGATAAGAATAGTTCAAAAAGGACATACCTTGCAGACATCTAGATGGGGTGTGTACCTTGAGAGGTAGTGTGGCAGCTCATGTAAAGCCTCCCATCATAATGCTCATAGTTAAATATGAGCTTGTCTAGTTAATACCTTTAGTGACAATGTTCGTTAGGATACAAAAGATGCTTGACAAAAGATGGCTTATCAATTTGACTCTTCTTATGAGAATGCTTCAATATTGAGATTCCCTGTACCATGAATACCTCCCTAATTTAGAGGGGGTGCTGAAAATTGTAACTAGGGTTGGTCTTCAATATGATGTAAATGTAATTATGACATTGTATATTCTTTATAAAGAAAGAAAAATAAAAGAAAGAGATTATATTTTATTTTGGATTATGGGTTTCATACTCTAGTTTGAGTCAAAGGCATAATCTTCATGCTTTTTAAGTCTTCTAGGTATTTCTAGGATAAAGAATAATATTGGTCATGTGTCATAGTCCCATTTGGACTCATTGTAATGAAGAAAAATATTTTTTTTTTCATATAAAATCCATGGATAAACCCAATATCAAGTAGGCCTAAGAGCAAAGACAAGTCACCCAAAGGGAGGGAAATTTTATCCTCAGAAAGGCTATAAATAGAGGGGAGCTCGACCTCATTTGGACACACATCTCACACAACTTTGATTTGCAATAGCGAAGAGTAGCTGGAGGATGAAGAAGAGGAACAAAAGTTGAAGTTTATCAAGGGTTATATTTTTCTTTGTATCGCTAGGGTTTGTGAAGTTGCCAACTTCAAGAGGATGAAATTCTGCGGCAGTTGTTGGAGGCTGAAATTGCAGGGCCAAAATTCTGTTGTCGGGGCTGAAGTTTTAGTACTTGGGTTGATGTATCGAAATTCTGGAAGTTGATTTGAAGAAAATCTTGTTAGGGGCTGACTTAGATATTTCAGGGTTTGTTGGCTTGGGTATTTGGTTCTTTGAAGTCTCTTTTGTAATCATATTCTAAAGACGAAAAGTATTTTCCGAGTTTTCCCCTTAGAGGGGTTTTGCCCTAGCTTGGAGCCTATTTCTGGTGTACTATGTCTCTTTGTGATCTTCTTGTTTTTTATGATTGCTTGAGGAACATAATCAAAGAAGTACTAGAAGAACATATAACATCACAAGTAATTATCAAGTTAAGAAAAATAAGTTATAATTACCAAGTCTCCATATTTTCCAACATGGTATGAGAGCTTAAGGTGCAAGAAGGAGACTAAAGATCACAAGTTAGCTAGCATAATGTCAAGAATCATGAAGAATGGTTTCAATTTTCTTGGAAATCTCTTTATCTCCATTAAGAACTACATATTGAAGATCATCCCCAATCTAGTAAAGAAAGAAGTAGAAGGAAACATGTTCTTCGCTCTATCCGGCGCCTTCAAAGACGAAAATGTATGGGTTATTAATAGTGGTGCCTCCAGACACATGACGGGAGGATACAATCAAATTCAAACCTTTTCAAAAGGAATTTCATCTCACTCTATCGAACTTGGAGACAAAAAATGTTATCCAGTGAAAGTCATTGGGTCTATATCATTGGAGCTTGAATCAGGTGGAAACATTCACCAACATCTTATATGTTCCATGTTTGAAGAAAAATATACTTTCTATTTCTTATCTAGAGGATAAAAGTAATAAAGTTTCTTTTGTTAATGGCAAGGTTTTGGTTTGGCATAAGGGCTCTAGTATCAATGAAGAAAGGATGATTGGGGTTTGTGAGGGGAAATTGTATAGACTGTATACACCTCTAGCTCGAGCCCTATTTCGCTTGGAACTGTGTCCTTCTGAACTATGACATAGAAGGTATTGCACCTTCTGTGTGCATTGTTGGTAGTAACCGATCTTGTATTGTGGAGTGTGGGCCCGTGTCTTCTCACATAAGTAGTCTACCACAACATAAAAATGGATATATAGTAGATCAAAGAGGTGATTGATGATGTCATACACTTGGATGCCAACATCCGAGTATATGAGCTTGTTGAATTCTTCAAAATAGACTAGGACAAACCCCATAAGGTAGAGATTTCATTTATTCAATTAGTTAGATAAATGTAATAATCATTTTCATTTATGTAAAGGAAAAACAAGTAGTAATACTTTAAAATGTACAAGAAAAGGGGACGAGAATGGATGTTAGTTATAATTATACCTCCCATATGTGGAGCTTGGAATAATTGATAATATAATAAGCCATGGAGAATGATAGTTGCTTATGTGGAGGATAGATGGGATAAATTTTATGGAGAATAAACATTTGCATTCCTCCAATTTATATTCCATCCTACCACTAATCAACCATCAAACACACCACTCACCACCACTGCCTTACCCTCAATGACATTAACCAACACTTTTGCAATTAACTTTAGAACCATTTATATTTCTAGAGTCACAACTCTATGTAATCAACAAGACAAACACAGGATTTCTCACTCATAATTATGAAGCAAGTGTAGCATAGTAGTGAGCTTTGCTTATAGATTTGTTTGCATTGTTGTGATGTTATATGGATATTTTCTATCTCCAATCACAACTCATGAAATGAAATTACATGGAATTCCATGGATTTAATATCAAATGAAATAAAATGAAAAGCAAAGAAGACTCCACAAGGAGTTTGTTAGTGACCCCCCCTCTTCTTACCAATGGTCGACTTTATGGGAGTGACTAGAACCTTCCTCCATTCCTTCCCACTTATATTGATGGTTTATGCAGTACAAATATCTAAGAAAATCTTTCATCTCATGAAAGGATCTGGACATTGAATGCCCATATTTTGTAACAATACTTTTAAAATTTTAGATTTACGGGGTTTGTTGCTCCTTGCATTAAGCCTAAAGGATAGGTGTAGTAATGCAAATTCATGAATCAAATGGGAAGAGTGTAAACTCTTGAGACTAATGAGTCAATAGTTAATTTGAATATCACAATTGTTGCATTCTTTTGCAAATCGTTGAGTGTAGTTATGGTTGAATAAGTGCTTTCTCCTTCATGTAATGATGGTTACATGTGGTCAATTGGGTTTAGCTTGGGTAGTTAGGAGAAATGTGTTATTCTCCCTACTTGAGTTCTAATTTTGCATGCGACTTGTTGAGCTCATAAAGAGTATTTCTTATAAGGGCTCCGAGCCTTGTGAGAGTACCATCTTAAGGACCAAAACATGTATATTCCTCATACAAAATAAAATGATATTGAAAAAAAGGATGGCAAAGAACTATCAATAAGGTAAAGAAGTGAGATTATCTTTTAAGTCATGGTTGTGAACTTGTGGTCAGGCTCTGTACCTGTTAGGTCCCTATACTACTAGTGTAACCCCTTATTGTTATTAGTACAACCCCCTTATTATATTGTTGTGCCCATGTAGTCC
>APFE030630644.1:35498-53529 GCA_000404065.3 Pinus taeda | reverse complement strand
ATAAGATCCTGCTCCAAATCTTTCAGAGGATCGAGAAGTTCTGCACAACCAGACCTGTTGCCGGCTTTCGGATGATTAAATTTGACTGTGTGACCAAGAGTTACCTTCTTCGAGGAGTTGATTCGACGGGTTGGAGGCTGACTGATATTTGGCAGGTTTTCTCTTGCAGGGAAGTGTACGCCCACTGCGCAGATGGAGAGTGTGCGAAGCAGGGCCAAAAAGTGATAATTTTGATTCATGGAAGGGGAAAAAATTCCTCTCTTTCCTTACAATTTAAAAGTCCTTCCTGTTTCCCAACTGCCATATTGGCATGTTTATCTGCTTTCGCATTTAGATTGCGAAGGAGATGGTAGAATTTTACATCTTCAAAACTGTCAATGAGCATTTTGGTTCGGTCGATATGTTGCTGAAGACTTCTGTTGGGGGAACAGAGATTAGAATTCATGAGCCTGATAATAATTGAGGAGTCTCCAAACACAAGAGCTTTCCTGATTCCCAATTTTTTTAATTGAACTAGGCCTTGATAAAGGGCTAGAGCTTCAGCTATATTATTGGATTTCCTTCCCAGGCTCCATTCATAGCTACAGATTTCCTCTCCATGCTCATTAGAGATCACACCTCCCGCACCTGCTTGTCCAGGATTGGACTTGGATGCTCCATCGAAGTGCGGAGTTGAATATTGACTCTTTTGTTTCCAATTATTCAGATCACTTTCTGAGAGCCTAATCTCCCATGCTTTCAACTTGATTTGATTCTGATTGTTGGATGTTTTGGCTTCTTGAGACTGTCCAGGTCTATCTAAAATATGTCTGAGCACTGTTCTTTCCTCGACCGTGTAGTCTGATGCTTGAAGTCTCTCTTTATAATTTGCTGCTATTGTCTCTTGTGCCAGAGTGTGAGCTTTGTTGCAAGTCATCCTTACATTGCTATCCTTATTTTGAAAGATCTTCTTATTTCTTGCTAGCCATATTTTCCAGAGGAGGTTAAGAGGGAGAATGGCCCAAATCCTTTTTACTATCTTGCTTCCATTCTTTTTCTAGGGGCTGTTTCTCCTCCATGCATGGATTGTTTCAGGAATGCTTTGATGAGGTTGCCAATTTGTGTTGCCTAAAGAGGACAGACTGATCCAACATTGTTTGGCAAAGGGGCAGTCCAGAAACAGGTGTTGAATGGATTCTTCAGCTGAGCAGCAGTTGGGGCATCTTGAGGGTCCATTGATCCCTCTTTTTTTTAAGTTTTCAGCCGTGAGCACTTTCCCTTTAAGCAGCAGCCAATTAAAGAATTTGACTTTGGGAATGGCCTCCGAGTTCCATATTATCCGCCAGTGATTCCAAATAGGGATTTGATGAATGTCATTGCTGATATACTGGTATCCAGATTGGATAGAATAGTTTGAGCCCGTGGGATCCCACCTGAACCCGTCTGTTGCTCCTCTTCTAATGGGAGCTCGATTCTGAAGGTTAGTTTGCAGAATTTTGAGACTTGGCTCTAGCATAGGAGGGATGGGTGGGAATTCCCATCCGATCCATGCACCATTATTATCATCCCACTTCGAAATTTGGTGAAGCTTTTGAATACCTTTGCTGTTGAAATGATGGATAATGGGAATTGTTTCTTCAATTGTGATCAAGGGAGGGAGTCCCATTATTTTGTTTGTGGCAAAATCAATAGTGTCTCCTCCTCTTGGAACCTTCGATGTGTTCTGCTTAAGGTGGGGAATGGCTTTCTTACAGAGATGCCAGATTTTAGTGGCCTCTCTTAGAGGAATATCAGTTTCCAAAAGTTTTTGCCTTTTTCTGCTCAGGTATTTACACTCAAGGACCTGTTTCCACCAAGCATTGGGCTCAGTAATCAGCCGCCAAGCAGTTTTGATTCCAAAGGCCAGATTTAGGAGTTTGGGAGATCTTATTCCCAGACCTCCTCTGTCCGGGGACTGAATTACACTTTTCCAGCTAACCAGATTGAACTTATTTTTCTCTTTCTTGCCTCCTTGCCATAAAAAATTTCTGATTGCAGATTCCAGCTTGTAATGAAAGGATGCAGGGGCTTGGTAAAGAGTGAATCTATAAAGAGGGAGAGAGGAAATACCTGATTTTAGAAGAATTATTCTGCCTGCGGGGTTGAGCCATTGAGTCCCCCATTGATGAATCTTTCTCTTGACTTTATCCAGGATTTCATTCCAAGTGTTGGCCTTGAGGGAGCCCATACTCACCGGCATTCCAAGATAGGTGAAGTGGTCCCAATTGGCTTTGTGAGCGACACCAAAGATATTGGCTATACTGTGAGCAGTTTGAGTTGAAATATTCCAACTATAAATGCAACTTTTTTGGTAATTGATCTCTCCCCCTGAGCACTCCATAAACTGGTCAAGAAGGGCTTTGAATCGTTTTGCAATAGTAGTAGAGGCACCCCCAATCAGAAGGGTATCATCAGCGAATTGGGAATGGTTAATATTCTTGACTCCATTCCCAAATTTGATGCCTGAGATGAGACCAACTCTTCTGTTGTAGTCAAGCGCTCTGCTAATAGAGTCAGCCATCAAGATAAAGAGGTAAGGCGAGAGAGGGCAACCTTGCCTTAACCCTCTGGACGATTGGAAGGCGTCACAAGTTCGCCCATTGATCAAGGGAGAGATCCACGGTTCAGAGATACAAGCTGCAATGGTGCTGATGAAGGATGGACTAAATCCGATTTTCCTCAGGACCGCAAACAAGAAGGAATGTCTTACTCGATCAAAAGCGTTTGCTAAGTCGAGCTTGAGGACAAATCCTTTCTCTTGTCTTGAAATACTCGAATGGATGGCTTCTTGAACAAGGATTATTGAGTCATGGATTTGTCTATTGGAGAGGAAACCTCCTTGATTTTCAGAGATGAGAGAGGGAAGGAGAGGTTGGAGCCTGGAGGCTATGATTTTAGCAAAAATTTTATAAGAAGTATTGCATAGAGATATGGGGCGAAACCTTGAAAAGGTGGTTGGCCGGGTTTCCTTGGGGATAAGAGCAAGAAAAGTGGAATTGGTGAATCCCCCCATTTTTTTTTTCTTTGAATTCCCCTTAGCATCTTAACAAGATCTTTTTTGATTAGATACCAGAAATCTCTATAGAAATTAATTGGGAACCCATCTGGACCTGGTGACTTGTCCGGCTGCAAGGTCCAAATGGTTTTTTTGATTTCTTCCTCCGTGATTTCCTGGTTAAGCTTTTCGTTCATCTCTTGTGAGATTCCTTTCGAGATATGCTGGAGCATGTCTGAGTAATCGGACTCTTCATGATTTTCTGAGAGTAATTTTTTGTAGTGGAGGGAGGCTGCTCTTTTAATAGCTTCTTGATCAGTATGCTGGCTGCCATTGCCATCTGTTATCGAGGTGACATTGTTCCTGATCCTTCTGACTGTTGCCTGCTTGTGAAAATATGTCGTGTTCTTGTCTCCTTCTTTAAGCCACAATTGTCTTGACTTAGTTCTCCATTTGGTTTCCTCCTCTCTCTTAATGCGCATTAGCTGTCCTTGAGCTTCCCACTCCTCTTTTTTCAGCTGAGCCATGAGCCCTTGCTGCTCTATTTGAATTTGAATTTTATCCAATTCTTGCTGTAAATTTTTTTTGACTCTTTCTGGCTCTTTGTAACTGATTTTGGCCCAGTCTTTTAGAGCTTTCCTTGTTTTTTTGATTTTCATTTCCCAGATGAAGCTAGGGGAGCCTTCGATGTGCTGCTTCCACGTTCCTTCTATAATGTCTGTTACCACAGCGTTATTTCTCCAGAGAAGATTGTATCTGAAAGGAATTGGGCCTAAATGAGCATTGGATTCCAGCGTTAGCATGACTGGGAAGTGGTCTGAAACAGAAGAGCTGAGGATTTTAGAGTGGGCAGCGGCAAAGGTGGACAACAGGGATATGTTGACTAGAATTCTGTCTAGTCGTTCCATGATGTTGCCAGGTCCCAACCTCCTGTTGTTCCAAGTAAATTTTCTGTTTTTGGGGATAATGTCCATCAGCTCATGATCAGACATTATTCCTTCCAGCTGGTTCCTGAAGGGATCGGGGAAAAAATTGCCTCCTCTTTTTTCGTTAGCATGGAGGACTAAGTTAAGATCCCCTGCTAGGATAACATTTGGATTTTGTTCCTTATCCATGTCTTCTTTCAATTCCTCCCAACATTGTTCCTTTTCTCTAGACTGATTGGGGATATAAACGTTGTAAACAATGATATCACAGCTCTCATCTTTTTGGACTAAATTAATCTTTAACCAATTTTGATTAAGGGAAAATGACTTACAGTCCCAGAGATGGCTGCTCCACATGATCACTACTCCTCCTGAAGCTCCTCTTGAATCGTTGCAAATTCCGAGAAAGTTTTTTTGACCGTCCACAATTTTCTGCATGTCATTTTGGCTCTGTTTGGTTTCTTGAAGTAAAATAATATCAGGCCGATCTGAGTGAATCAGATCTCGAAGGGCAGTTAATTTGGAGGGGTGGCCCAACCCCCTACTGTTCCATGATAAAAGCTTCATCATGGGACATTTGTTCGCAGAGGTGCTCGCCTCTCATGTTCTTTTCCTGATGGTTCTGCCTCTTTCGACCCCGCAAGGAAGGTGTCCATTGGCGTCTGAAGTCCAAGAGCTATATCATTTTGAATGTTTTCTTCACGGATTTGCTTTGATGTTTTCCGTCCTGGTCCTAATTTCTTGTGTAGATCGCTAGAGGCGCCAATATCCTTGGAAGAATTTCTTGTTATTCTGGGAGGGGGAGGATCCGAGGCGGGTTGAGAGAGGGATGGGATATTGGTAGTTTCGGACAGATTTTCAGGGAGAGTTTCATCAGAGGATAAAATGAGGAAGGGGTTGGATGATGAGGGGAAGGGAGGGGCAAGGGGAGGGTTTGGAGGGGGAGAGGAAATGGGGGGGTTGGGAGGGAGGGAAGAGGTTCCAGGAATATCAGCAGAGAGAGCAGGTTTGGAAGAGGGGGCTGCTTTCTTTTTTTTGACGGTTTCCCATTGGTCTCCACGGTCTTCTGATTCCAGGTTGGTAGTCTTGGTGCATCTGTTGGCAAAATGGCCATATTCATGGCAAACCTTGCATTTAAAGGGGATTTGCTCGTAGTCAAGTTGCTGAATGTAGCTCCACTCATCCACCTTTAACTTGATGGCCTCCGGCAGGCCTTTCCCAAGATCTACTTCGACACAGATCCTCGCACAAGCTTGCATGTTGTCTTTTGGTTCACTTCTATCGATGTATTTCCCGACAGCATTCCCAATAGCTTTGACAGATTCGTCTCCCCAACAGTGTAAGGGCAGATGA
Source organism: Pinus taeda (assembly GCA_000404065.3). NCBI lineage: Eukaryota > Viridiplantae > Streptophyta > Pinopsida > Pinales > Pinaceae > Pinus > Pinus taeda. Next base: position 48,237 of record APFE030630644.1, on the reverse strand, counting down.
GGAAGGCGGACCCAAACAGGAACTGCACTGGGGATATCGAGCTCTGGATCGAAATCTGGGGTCCATTTATTGAGATACAGCCCTCGTGAATCCATGAAATAGGGCCCATTCCTAAATATCAGATCTTTGTCTTCTTTGGTTTCAAAGTGGAATGTGTAATAACCTTTGCCACAAAAACGAATCGAAATCTTTCCCTGAGTTTTATCGGACCAATTTCGTTCCACCCATCGCTGCACTGTTTTTGGCGAAGGCCACAATCCTGTGCACTGTCCTATGAGCCCTTTTTCCGCAAGAGATAAGGCTGCCATTCGAGGAAGAGATGGAGGCAGCTGCACTTCTTGAATTATATCCAACTTCTTGACGAATTTCGAGATTGATGGCTTAGGTCTAGCAGGAGGGAGGGATCTTACCAGGGCAGAGAAAGCTTTCTCCGCATCTCCAGGGGAGGGCGCAAGCGATGCCATGGCTGCCAAGGCCCAAGGAAGGCCTCGCAGCCCAAGCCGAGGTGACGGCGACGGACAGCAGCAGGGTCGGCTAGGGTTCGGCTCCGCGCGCTCCAGCAGCGATGTCCACATTTTTTAATTTTTTTAATATACAATAAATATTAACCATGTTATGTGACAATGTCCATGCAACATCCATATCATATTGGATGATGCTACAATTATTCAATAATTTTTTTCAAAAGTTTAACATCTAGCAAAGATTTACATTTAAATGCCCACACATTTCAAGTTTGAATAATCCCTATTTATTTATTTTAAAGTCAAAAGTTTGGGTAATCTTTAATTGTTTTTTATAAAGTCAAAGTTCAAATTAAAAGTTCAATACAATTAACAAGGTTCACTGCAATCTTTAATTGTTTTTTTATAAAGTCAAAGTTCAAATTAAAAGTTCAATACAATTAACAAGGTTCACTGCAATCTTTATTTGTTTTTTTATAAAGTCAAAGTTCGAATTAAAAGTTCAATAAAATTAACAAAGTTCACTGTAATCTTTATTTGTTTTTTATAAAGTCAAAGTTTGAATTAAAAGTTCAGTACAATTAACAAGTTCACTAAAAATGAGGTTTTTTTCCTCTTTTTTTTTTCATTTATATGTAGCACCAATGAGCCCATGAGTTGGACTCATTACTTAGTAACTTATGAGTTTACTTGTCATTTGCAAGTTTGACTCATCCATGGGTGGTTGATAGATACTCAAACATAATTACCTAAGGGGCATTCAGACTTAATAATCCAATTATATCTCAAAACCATGGACCTACTATCGATCAAATACTCACCCAATGCTCTCCATTCTAAAGAACAAGACACTGAAGAATCATGACATTTCTACAAATCAATATTTTTCCAGACACATTTCAGATAAACTGATTTTCTAACAATATTTTAATAAAAACATTATGACAAAGAGTTCACAACGGAGCAAAAAATGTTGTGATTAAAACTCAAACGAGAATGCATTATACTCCAAGTTACAATCAACAACCCATCCAAACCATGTTTGAGAACAAGGACAAACCTATATGCAATGTTAAATTTGAAGAACTATTATTTAAAATTCTATATATATATATATATATATATATTATATATATATATATATATATATATATATATTTACTGTGAGGTCATCCATGTCTAAAAACAATGGTTCATTCAAAAGAACATGTAGGCTTGCAAGGGAAAAAGATCACCCAAGGAGGCATAATCTTAAAATGATTGTCATTTGAATACTTGAGTAGGGTTCTAGTCCAATCAATAGAGGCATTATTTTGGATATTATGTAGACTACTTAATAGGTCAAGCCTATAGGCAATGTTAAATTTGCGGAACTATTATTTAAAATTCTATAAAAAAATAAAATATCTATATATTAAAATAGTATTGTGAGGTCATCCATGTCTAAATACAATGGTTCATTCAAAGCAACATGTAGGCTTGCAAGGGAAAAAGATCGCCCAAGGAGGCATAATCCTAAAATGGTTGTCATTTGAATACTTGAATAGGGTTCCAGTCCAATCGATAACGACTTCATAATTTTGCTATAAAAACATATAATACTGAGAGAAAATGTGTAGAAAAATGACAGAAATTGCTAAGAAGTTCAAACACAAATACTGTTTTTTGAGAAGATTTTTCGGCAGAAATCACATTATAATACATTTTTCGATGCATTTCGAACCAACAAGTGTGGTTCATCATCAGGAAAAGTTGAAGAACCAGATCATGGCTGCAGTATATGATGTGGTTCTTCAACTTGTCTTGAGGATGAACCACACTTGTTGGTTTGAAATGCGTCGAAAAATGTATTATAATGTGATTTCCGCCGAAAACTCTTCTAAAAGAACTTGATATGGATCACAGAAGCCTAAATTCAAAAATATTGTTCTGCATCGAAAATGCATATATCGGTAAAGGAAATCTGCCATTATATAAGAGTTAAACTACTCATTTAAAGCCATTAATAACATCCATTCAAATAAGAGGCTAATTCTGTTTATGGTTTGCAAAGATGTGGTATTAGCTGTGAGACACATATGTGCTCAGAGGTACCCTAAAATCTGTAAAGTACAAGTTGGCAACACAATCATGTTTGTGGTGTGTTGGTCACAAATCAATATTGGCCATTTGCCTTTCTCATGCCGATAAAATGAGTTTAATTATGAATTGAAAAGCAATGGAGTAACGAAGGAGGGTGACTTGCACCTTCAGTTATAAGAAATGTTGTGAATCTCCCTTCTTCTAACATCTGTTTCTCAGAACTGTTAGCTAGACCCTGCTACAAGCAGCCTTCTTTTATGCCAAGGAATCCACAAAAGACTACAAATAAAGGTAGTGAATGAAATCTCATATTGATTGAAGTTGCTCACAACAATTGAACTTCATATTGATTGAAGTTGCTCACAACTTTCATTGAATCCTCTGACTAAAACACACTCACTGCGTTGTTTTGAAAGTGCTATATGGATTTGATGTTATGATAATGACAACGCAGATATTTTGATAATTTTTTTGAAATTATAAGATAATATAATAATTAATTGCACTGAGAGGTGTACAACACGGTTGAGACTTTTTGCAAATCTATTCTAAACACCAAAATTACAGAGGCCAAAGTTGGTGATGGGACTTGATTTTTTATTGCTTGTATCTTCCTACACTACGGGGGGTATGGGTGAGACCTTCAGAGATTTGAACATGGGTGGGACTCTTTGCAAATCGATTCCAAACACCAAAACTCCAGAGGACAGAGTTAGTGATGGGACTTGCTTTTTTATTGCTTGTATCTTCCTACACTACGGGTGTATGGGTGACGCCTCCAAAGATTTGAACATGGGTGGGACTCTTTGCAAATCGATTCCAAACACCAAAACTCCAAAGGCCGGAGTTGGTGATGGGACTTGTTTTTTTATTACTTGTATCTTCCTACGCTACGGGCGTATGGGTGACACCTCCAGAGATTTGAACACAGGTGGGACTCATTGCAAATCGATTCCAAACACCAAAAATCTAGAGGCCAGAGTTGGTGATGGGACTTGCTTTTTTATTGCTTGTATCTTCCTACACTACAGGCATATAGGTGACGCCTCTAGATATTTGAACACGGGTGAGCCTCTGAATAATTTTTTCACACTGATAAAAGTTTAAGTCTAAAAGTAATTCAACCATTTTTAAAATAAATTAAATTTAAAATTATTAAGATGGTTTTCGGCAATAATCACATTGAAATTCATTTGTCGACGCATTTCAAACCAATAAGTGTGGTTCATTGTCAGGACAAGATGAAGAATCAGATTATGGCCCCAAGTTAAATAGAGAGATCCATCATACAATGATTACATTTGACCAAAGAAACGGCTACAAAGGATAGAGCAGCAACTACATTGGACTGGACCAAGAGACAGGGAAAGAAGTGCAAATTTTATTTAATTTATTAAATTACTTCTTTCCCTATCTCTTGGTCCAATCAAATGTAGTTTTTGCCCTATCCTTTGTAGCCATTTCCTTGGTCAAACGTAGTCGTTGTATGATGGATCTCTCTATTTAACTTGGGGCCATGATCTGATTCTTCATCTCTTCGTGACGATGAACCACACTTGTTGGTTTGAAACACGTCAACAAATGAATTTCAATGTGATTATTGCCGAAAACCATCTTAATAATCTTGATATGGATCACAGAAGCCTAAATTCAAAAATTAAATTTAAGTCTAAAAATTAAATTAAAATAATTAATTAAAAGTAATTTAAAATAACTCAAACTATAATGTAAATAGATAAAATTCAAATTTATATGCTAATATTATCATTCAAACAAAAATTAAAACTATTAAATAATAAAATCAACGTTACTAAATCAAAGCTAAATATTTAAGCTTAAACCAAAATTAAAATAAATTTGCATTAAATTAAATTAGTTTTTAATTATAACTAAAGAAAATGAGTGATATAACTAAAATAAAGTAATTTAGATAAAATAAACTAATAAAAACTAAAATGACTACCATAGACCAAAAACTAAAATAGTTATTAAAAGAGTCATGACATAAAATGAAAGGAAACTATGAAGTTCATATGATCGGAAGAGTCTATCATTGATTTCATATTATCATCAAAGATATATTGAATTCCAAGATTTTCTAGTAATCTGTGTACATCGTCTATAGTATCCATGTCATCACCATCATTGTCCAAGGTATTGAAAATTCGAGATAGGTCCCATATTTGAACAAAGGTCCTGTATATTTTATTTACAAAATCACTACTCGTTTGATCAATCCTATCTCCAGACAAGTGGTATTTTCCAAGGTCAGTTATAATATGTGGGTCTTTTGGATTGCAAAGTTCAGGAAACTTAGTTTCCCATTATCTGAGAAACCCAAACATGAACATAAAAGTTACAAAAAATATAAAATTCTTGAACCCAACTCGGGGACATGGATACAATAATACTCCAACACATAGACATCGCAGGCACATTTGAAATTCATGTTGTTGCAGTGCTCAAGTATGGTCGTTCTTGAAATATGGAAAAATGAGAAGGAAAAATAGTAGAAAAGCATGAGTCGTCTTTGTCCACCAAGGTAGTTGCAAATGCAAGAGCTGAAAATATCATCGGATCAGCAAAGGGTTTGGCATCAGATGGAGCCAAAGAACCCAAATTTTTCTAATGTGGAAGCACGAGGAGAACTTATTTTAGAAACCAGAAAAATGAAGGTCAACAACTATGAAAGCAGTAAAGGTCTCCCATACTGAACAAATGTCAATTACGAAAAGACCCAAAAAGTATCAATGCCAAAACATTCAATCAACTTTAATCTCATAAAACTTCATGCCTTACAGGATAAATACACGATCTATGACCATAAAAACATACAAACAGAGTATATCAATTAATCTTTAATTGTTTGCTTTGAAGGCTTGGTTGGAAAAAGCAAAGAGATCACAAGAAATGCTCTGCATATAGGTAGTTTGTTTTGTTTTGAAACTATCATATCAAACAAATATAAATAATACATGGAAAACAATTTGCTTCAATGGAAAGTAAATAATGAAAAAAAAAACTCAGATATATGATTACACATAAAGTTAAACAAATTAAAGAAATGAACTCATTGGATATCTCCATAACATACTTAAAATATCACCTATGTTAACTAATGAAATTATTAACATAGATTCTTAGCAACCCTAGATAAATTAAGTGTCTAAGCCAATCAAAATAAATAATTGAGTACAAACCTATACATGCCTTTGATTTATTAAATGCCCAACGAAATTAAATAATTGAGTACAAATCTCTCCATGCATAAAAGATCTCGTGTGTATATATATATATATTTATATATATATTATATATATTATATATTCAATTTTATTTTTCCTACCTTCCACTATTAAGTAGCTTGAGGAATAAAAAAACTTCAATATAGACCTCTTTCCAGTTATATTCAATCTTTATATGTTGTGAAATCCTTATCTACTTGACCATTCATAAAGCCCTCAGATACATTTTTTTGCTAGATTTTCATTTTTTGGCTCCACATAAAAAGATACCCTACTCAAATTACTTTTCATATCCTTTATTTGTCCTTAGATCCTTGGAACAATCTTTGTATCCCCGTGCAACATCAAACTGAAACATTGTACTAGTTCTACAAATCCAACGCAACATATCTTTCCACACAATTTTGATAATAACATTCCACTAGTAAGCATACCTTTATTCCATGCAATCTACTTAAAGAAAAATTAAAAAGAAAAAAGTTGAAGTAAAGTCTCCTCGATCAAACACCCGAACATTTGTAAAGATGGAAAACGATCAACATACAATGTCAGATTTAATGTTCAACAGTTGTGAAAGTCGGAGATGAAGCCTGAGAAGGTGGAGCAATATAAAATAAGGACAATGTATCCACTTGTCTTATTATGCTAAACCAGTAGTCCATGCCCTCACTGACCTGGAGATCAATACTCCACAGTTGATTGATATTTATGGCTAAATCATTTGAATCCATGGCAACACTCATGTTATCCAGGTGGTCAAGAAGCCAATCAACTTCTGCACCATAAAATTGTTGCATGGGAGAATCAATCCACAGGTTCATTGAGTTGTTTAAGCTCTCATTGCTTATTATTATTTCTCCTTCACGGTCTGGCCTCATGGCTCAGTAACAACTAACCGTTTATGCATTGTTGTCATGGCTAATTGCAGGCACCCCTGAGGGGTTTTTGAAATGATTTCGATCATTATCGATAAATATTTGCAGATCCATTTATAAAGACTACCATTCAAGCTCATCCATGGTATTAATCAATACACAACTATGATCAATTTATAATTTTAAAGAGTAACTACAATCATAATTGAGCACAACTAAATTTGGATCAGTGTTGCTAATTTGATAATCTATAGTTCCGCTACTCTGATGAGATTGCTTCTCCTGAGTGTTCTGAGAAAACATAAATCAGATCACGAATCTCCCATGTTGATGGCGCCCCTACATCCAAATAATAGAGTGTTTGTGAGTTTACAGGATTCGAATTGTGGTATGTCATTTCTGATCTTGAAATGAAATGAATTGAAATTTTAATGTCAACAAGACTAGATATAATCTATGTAACCAAATAGGGTAATTGCAAGTACATTCATATACATACACAACTTTTAATGCTTTAGCTTTATACAGTAACTTGGCATATACTAGTAAGAGTCATAATTTTGCATACTTGCAGAATTTTCATGCTTTAGAATCCTAGGAAACTCAAGAGAGTTATATCAGATTATTTTAAAAGTGAAGTATTCTAAATGACAATATTTCTATAGGTGGTTAATTAAAAAGTAGTAATTTTATGTTGTCCATATCCATTTTGATATAAATTTCTTTGATTTGAAACCAATTCAAATTCAACTATCTTTAATCACCCTATAAGATACATGAAAATTGCCATAAAACCAATTCAAATCCAACAACCTATAATCAACTAATAGTACATAGTAGGGTAGATAAGGATGGTCGTAATTTCATGGCTGGGCTATTTTGAGCTTCAAATTTTAATGGGTAGTCGAGCATGTCAGAACTTTTATGATCTAGACAAAATACAAGTTTTGGATTCCTTAGCCATAATTTAAAATTCTAAAGAAATTAAAGCTACATTAAAAAAGTAATGGTGGGCTCTTGTGGAGGAAGTGGAGGAGGTGAGATGATGAGAGGGCTTGTAGAGAAACCCCAAAGATGTGGGGTAGTTGGAATGACGCCCCAATATCTCGTAATAGTTGATGGAAAAAATATAAATATGGACTTGGTCTTTACTCCATTCTTTCTATCAAACTGAATAAGGTTCTAAAAAATCGAGATTAGAAGCAAGCATAACAAACTTGTTTGAGGGAAGAAAATAGTATCCTGTGAAAAGCTATGAAAAAAATTTCTTCTCCCTGTCTATGATTATTAGTTTGTCTTGAAATTTTCCTATGCCATCTCTTAATCAAATAATTTGACATTCCTCTTCAGTTACTCTGCATGCACTATGCATATATCGATTGTGATTTGGACATCTCAGACATCCAATGTCGTAGAGTAAAATTAATAGTTGACTTTGCTATGTATTTGATCTTGCTCCATGTTCATTAAAATATACAGATTATGTATTCGAAATAAAAATAAGGATACCTCTCAGCCTAAGAAAATATTAATTTCCTTTTCCATCAAGTTAACTTCATTTTTGAAAATATTGAAAGGCACTTAGAAGGCACATATTCAGCCAACTCATTTTTTCCTTGGTAGCTTGTTAACACTATAAATACTCGTTAATGGAGTTTTCTTTAGCGTATTTGCATGTAATGGATTCTTTGGTTGCGTAACACATTATAGTACAAAACATCAGTATATCTATTACTCTCTCTTACAATAAATTCGATTTTGAGTCTATGAGTACTTAGATTTATACTTACACATATTTTTCTTGAGATATACAATATTCATATGAATCTATTTCTTGGTGTATATATATTTTTAATCCACAATTCTTGGAAGTGCACATCAAAGGAAATGCCTTCGAATAGAAACATCTGTTTTTTTTAACAAAAAAAAGGAAAAACTATAAAAACATGCCTATCAATTTCTAGGCCTGCTTGGAGTAGTTGTTGATATACACATTCCCTTGCTCTAAGATGAATGATTGCATTTTTGGGGTTGTTTTTGCATTGAGATAGTGCTAATGGATGGCTTCGTTGTTTGCAAAGTAATAATGCAAGGATAATGGGATGCCCTTTCCAGCTTTCAGAGGATGGCATAAAGCTTCATTTTGCAACTAATCATTTAGGTGAAGCACAAAGAGTATATATCAAAAGTATTCAACTATACAATGTTTATGAGAGTTATACTTGTAAAAAGGGAGTTCCATTTTTTCAGCTCTTCATTACTTATTCCAAGACAAAGTGAACTCCATTTTGTAGGATGGCATAATTTATCTCTTAGTTCTCTAGTATGGGATTAAATGCCACTTTTCACACAAAGTTATGATCATATAAGTTGTTTCCAGTAATTCCTAATAACGTGTCAAAGTCCTAGCCACAATTGATCTAGAACATGATGCAAAGGATCTAGTGGTGGTCATAAGTAATAGACATAAAGACGATGAAAGCCTCCCAAGGCCAAAACAATGCTCCTCAGTTGCCCGTACTGGGAAGCATAAAGAACCTCTTCAGGCCAATGCTTGGCACAAATGCCTTCCAATAATGGTTCCTCTTCAGCGACGCACTTCCAGCGATGACTCACACAGGTGGCGATTTCCAGAGACTTAGAATCCAAATGCTTCAACACCTCGAAAAACATGTCCTTGGAACAAGACTTAATGTAACTACCGTCGTGTTCTTCCTGCCTCATTTTATTCACCTTAATCGCCTGCCCTTGATGAATCCAAGGAAGAGGAAGGTGTTGGTTGTGCATCAAATGAAACCGACTCTGTGCAGGGAAAATGCTAGACGAATACTCAACAACAATTGTTAACTCCCCGCCTCAAAAGGTGGTCGTACTTCGTGCAACAGGATAAATCGGGCTTGATAAAATTTTACACGTGTTGAATTATGATGGGAAAGAACAATGAAAATGGAGTGAGGGGATTGGCTAAGCTAAACAACGTTTGGCCAACCAACTTCATAGAGAAAAATCCTTTTTACGTAATTGGTAAATTCAATATATATTTTTCTAATTTTATAATCATATAAAAATGATATTATTGGTTTTTCTCACTCTATGTGTGAATATGATGATGTTATCTTCTATGTATAGTAGTTATTTTATGGAATTCGCTTCATTCTCAAGTTAGAAGGTTTAGGACAACCACTTATAGTTTACCTCTTATTGGAAACTTTTTTTTTATAATGTATATTTGTCATCTCCATACCAATTATTTTTAAAATATGTTTTCTCATTACTAAGACACATCATATATGAGATGTATGCCTTAAATTAACCTTCTAGATGTCCTTCCCATTGGATGCATATGATCAATATTAATGGTCCTTTCATTGCAAGGTTTGTCTCATCAATTTACTCTTCCATTCCCCATCAAATGTAATATTTTGTCTACCAAATTTCTAGAGATTTTGTTGTGACAATGTCCTAATTGCTTTCTCTTCCCTTTTCTTTTGTTTTGAAATAAAGCCCACATTTGATCTTATTTTTTTCATCAAAGAAAAAACCATTGCCTTTTTGTATTAAAAAAGTAGTTACATCTTTCTGTATTCACCAAATAAATAAACCAAGTATATGCAGCATTTACTAACCATTGTCCCGCCCAAGAAGAGTCAATCTACTTACATAGTAGACAAACAAAAATCTAACAAAATTACTAGCAACATATCCCATACAACATAAGTCAACTAAAAGTAGGGAGGTAATTAACTATCCCATAATACCCCAAAATTTCAAAAATCACAAAATAATAGTCCACCAATGGTCTGTTGTAAAAGATAAATGAGGACAAACTAAACCAAAGGAAAAATTCCAAGATTACTAGCTCCATCCTTGTACTTTTCATAATACAGAGTTCCCAACTGCGAATTAATTCCCTTCTTAGACAAGGAATCAACTAGATCATTTAATTCCCTGAAAATGTGGAACATCGAAATGTCTTTGAAATCTTTTAGAAGGTCTATGATAAAGAGTAGGGATAGATATCCTTACTTGGAATATTGCTCTGCTAAGACTATTGTCCGTTCTACTCCCTCGGGTCGGGATAGATGTTGGTTTATAAGAGTTTCAAATCTCTTAGAGTCAGTGGGCATTCAGTTGGATTGTCTCCCTCCTTTCTAATATTCCTTTGATGCTCTTGGTCACCTTTTACCTATTAGACAAGAATTGAACAAGATCAGCAGGGAGGAATCTAAAGGAAATTCGTCTAGGTCACCTGGGTCAATCCTCCAAGAGGGTTGCACCCAAAGATGGCCTTCTACGTCTTTTACCTATTAGACAATAATTGAACAAGATCAACAGGGAGGAATCTACAGGAAATTCGTCTAGGTCACCTAGGTCAATCCTCCAAGAGGGTTGCACCCAAAGATGGCCTTATACGTGATCACTTATTTGAGTTGAGAGATGGGCTCATTGTTCGACCCCAGTATACGTTTCAACACTGGATGCATGCTCTTCGCATTCCTCAAGGCCAGTTCAAAGTGGGTTCTCATAGACTTCAGGCCGTGTTGGCCAAATAAATCGATCTTGCAGACAAGGCCGATCTCCCTAGTATCAAAAGATATCTAGCAACAAGCAGGACAAACAAATCTACCTTTCTCTAAACATATTGCGATTCATTAATAAAAACTATAGAGGTGTTTAGACCCTACCTTAAGTCGAACGCTAGTTTGTAGCAGGCATCCTTCAACCGTCCGAAAGAATTTCCTTTTGAGAACCTGCAATCACAAACAAGCACCCATCAAATAACACCTGCATAGATAATATCATAAATCATGTTCATTATGGTGATCAAGGAATCCATAAGATAAACCATAAAATACAGCTTATTGAGAAAAATAAACTTATTTGTATTAACTTTGAAATAGAAGAACCTTACAACCTTTGGTGCCTTGATGTTGTACAAGCTCTTCCTAGGGTCTGAAACAGGAATCTCCTTTACTTTAACAAGCCTCACACCCTTTTAAATGAGATCAAAGAGGTAAGTAATATCTCTTCACAAAAGCTCAATTAGGAAGACTAAGTTCCAACAGCTTTTCACCTCAAAAATATTCAGCTTTCAACCTCTCAAGTAACCAGCCCAATGCTTCATTTTATAGTGCAAAGGAAGGAGGTTACAAGTCCACCTATGAAGGGATAGAGTCCTCCTTTAAAGGGATAAGCTCCTCACATCAAGGGGTTAGCTCCTTAAGGTATGGGATGCATGAACCTTAAAAGAGCGAACTTGCCACCTCAAGATTCCTTCCAGAAGCTTCTAGAAATGACTCAAAGTGAGTTTTTAAGAATATACTTGCGCATTTTTAACTTTTACAGGGGTCCGCACCCATAACACAGAGACAGAGCGGTCAGGTGCATAGGGGACATGACCATTAGGTGCGGGACCGCAGGTAATGCTAAGAAAAAGTGCAGAATCAGAGTTTTAGAGACTTTTGAGGGCTTTCTCTTATTTTCAAGGCTTGATATGAGGAACTGAGGCTTAAGACTTGCAAAGGAGGAAAGTATGAGTGGTAATGGACTCACACAGATTGCAGAATGTTAAGGTGACAATTTTTAGTGCAACAGATTGCCCCCTAAAGTGTGAAGTCTGTAATAGATGAAGATAGAGTCTGTCATGTATGAAGAGTGAAGTACTTTATCATTTCAAGGATCATCCTGTGGACACCCCAGTCAGAACCTGTAAAAACATTCAATTCAAAATATATATATGTAGACATATAATCGCTGAGGTAGGCATTCCCATACTCAAATCAAAACTGACTAGAAAACTGACTAAATTGTTATGATACAGGAATGATTTTGTAATACATCAAGAGTATAGACATGTGTAGACACAGTATGGGCGCAACCATCTGTTTATGAATAGTCCACTATATAATGAATAACAAAATTCCTCGTAGCCTAGATGGTAGAAACTAGATCCAGGGTCTTGATTTCTGCTTCAACTAGTACGATTCTATCCATGTGAATGAATGTGTCGAAGTCGAACATGGTAGAAACCACTTGATTACCAGTCAATGATGTGAACTGTTAACAAGTGTGA
>APFE030630644.1:0-34444 GCA_000404065.3 Pinus taeda | reverse complement strand
GGGCGCAAGCGATGCCATGGCTGCCAAGGCCCAAGGAAGGCCTCGCAGCCCAAGCCGAGGTGACGGCGACGGACAGCAGCAGGGTCGGCTAGGGTTCGGCTCCGCGCGCTCCAGCAGCGATGTCCACATTTTTTAATTTTTTTAATATACAATAAATATTAACCATGTTATGTGACAATGTCCATGCAACATCCATATCATATTGGATGATGCTACAATTATTCAATAATTTTTTTCAAAAGTTTAACATCTAGCAAAGATTTACATTTAAATGCCCACACATTTCAAGTTTGAATAATCCCTATTTATTTATTTTAAAGTCAAAAGTTTGGGGAATCTTTAATTGTTTTTTATAAAGTCAAAGTTCGAATTAAAAGTTCAATACAATTAACAAGGTTCACTGCAATCTTTATTTGTTTTTTTATAAAGTCAAAGTTCGAATTAAAAGTTCAATAAAATTAACAAAGTTCACTGCAATCTTTATTTGTTTTTTTATAAAGTCAAAGTTTGAATTAAAAGTTCAGTACAATTAACAAGTTCACTAAAAATGAGGTTTTTTTCCTTTTCTTTTTGTCATTTATATGTAGCACCAATGAGCCCATGAGTTGGACTCATTACTTAGTAACTTATGAGTTTACTTGTCATTTGCAAGTTTGACTCATCCATGGGTGGTTGATAGATACCCAAACATAATTACCTAAGGGACATTCAAACTTAATAATCCAATTATATCTCAAAACCATGGACCTACTATCCAACAACTACTCACCCAATGCTCTCCATTCTAAAGAACAAGACACTGAAGAATCATGACATTTCTACAGATCAATAATTTTCCAGCCACATTTCAGATAAACTGATTTTCTAACAATATTTCAATAAAAACATTATGATAAAGAGTTCACAACGGAGCAAAAAATGTTGTGACTAAAACTCAAATGAGAATGCATTATACTCCAAGTTACAATCGACAACCCATCCAAACCATGTTTGAGAACAAGGACAAACCTATATGCAATGTTAAATTTGAAGAACTATCATTTAAAATTCTAAAAAACAAAATATCTATATGTTAAAATAGTACTGTGAGGTCATCCATGTCTAAATACAATGGTTCATTCAAAAGAACATGTAGGCTTGCAAGGGAAAAATATCGCCCAAGGAGGCATAATCTTAAAATGATTGTCATTTGAATACTTGACTAGGGTTCTAGTCCAATCGATCGAGGCATTATTTTGGATATTATGTAGACTACTTAATAGGTCAAGCCTATAGGCAATGTTAAATTTGCAGAACTATTATTTAAAATTCTATAAAAAAATAAAATATCTATATATTAAAATAGTACTGTGAGGTCATCCATGTCTAAATACAATGGTTCATTCAAAACAACATGTTGGCTTGCAAGGGAAAAAGATCGCCCAAGGGGGCATAATCCTAAAATGGTTGTCATTTGAATACTTGACTAGGGTTCCAATCCAATCGATAATGACTTCATAATTTTGCTATAAAAGCATATAATACTGAGAGAAATTGTGTAGAAAAATGACAGAAATTGCTAAGAAGTTAAAACAAAAATATTGTTTTTTGAGAATATTTTTCGGCGTAAACCACATTATAATACATTTTTCGATGCGTTTTGAACCAACAAGTGTGGTTCATCATCAGGAAAAGTTGAAGAACCAGATCATGGCTGCAGTATATGATGTGGTTCTTCAACTTGTCTTGACGATGAACCACACTTGTTGGTTCGAAACGCGTCAAAAAATGTATTATAATGTGATTTCCACCGAAAACTCTTCTAAAGGAACTTGATGTGGATCACACAAGCCTAAATTCAAAAATATTGTTTTGCATCGAAAATGCATATATCAGTAAAGGCAATATGCCATTATACAAGAGTTAAACTACTCATTTAAAGCCATTAATAACATCCATTCAAATAAGAGGCTAACTCTGTTTATGGTTTGCAAAGATGTGGTAATAGCTGTGAGACACATATGTGCTCAGAGGTACCCTAATCTCTGTAAAGTACAAGTTGGCAACACAATCATGTTTGTGGTGTGTTGATCACAAATCAATATTGGCCATTTGCCTTTCTCATGCTGATAAAATGAGTTTAATTATGAATTGAAAAGCAATGGAGTAACGAAGGAGGGTGACTTGCACCTTCAGTTATAAGAAATGTTGTGAATCTCCCTTGTTCTAACATCTGTTTCTCAGAACTGTTAGCTAGCCCCTGCTATAAGCAGCCTTCTTGTATGCCAAGGAATCCACAAAATACTACAAATAAAGGTAGTGAATGAAATCTCATATTGATTGAAGCTGCTCACAACAATTGAACTTCATATTGTTTGAAGTTTCTCACAACTTTCATTGAATCCTCTGACTGAAACACACCCACTGCATTGTTTTGAAAGTGTTATATGGATTTGATGTTATGATAATGACAACGTGGATATTTCGATAAATTTTTGAAATTATAAGATAATAAAATGAATTGCACTGGGAGGCGTACAACACGGTTGGGACTTTTTGCAAATCGATTCTAAACACCAAAACTACAGAGGCCGAAGTTGGTGATGGGACTTGCTTTTTTATTGCTTGTATCTTCCTACACTACGGGGGTATGGTTGACACCTCCAAAGATTTGAACATGGGTGGGACTCTTTGCAAATCGATTCCAAACACCAAAACTCCAGAGGACAGAGTTAGTGATGGGACTTGATTTTTTATTGCTTGTATCTTCCTACACTAGGGGTGTATGGGTGACGCCTCCAAAGGTTTGGACATGGGTGGGACTCTTTGCAAATCAATTCCAAACACCAAAACTCCAAAGGCCGGAGTTGGTGATGGGACTTGTTTTTTTATTGCTTGTATCTTCCTACGCTACGGGCATATGGGTGACGCCTCCAGAGATTTGAACACGGGTGGGACTCATTGCAAATCGATTCCAAACACCAAAAATCTAGAGGCCGGAGTTGGTGATGGGACTTGCTTTTTTATTGCTTGTATCTTCCTACACTACAGGCGTATAGGTGACGCCTCTAGATATTTGAACATGGGTGGGCCTCTGAATAAGTTTTTCACACTGATAAAAGTTTAAGTCGAAAAGTAATTCAACCATTTTAAAAATAAATTAAATTTAAAACTATTAAGATGGTTTTCGGCAATAATCACATCGAAATTCATTTGTCGACGCATTTCGAACCAATAAGTGTGGTTCATTGTCAGGACAAGATGAAGAATCAGATTATGGCCCCAAGTTAAATAGAGAGATCCATCATACAACGATTACATTTGACCAAAGAAATGGCTACAAAGGATAGAGCAACAACTACATTTGACTGGACCAAGAGACAGGGAAAGAAGTGCAAATTTTATTTAATTTATTAAATTACTTCTTTCCCTATCTCTTGGTCCAGTCAAATGTAGTTTTGGCCCTATCCTTTGTAGCCATTTCCTTGGGCAAATGTAGCTGTTGTATGATGGATCTCTCTATTTAACTTGGGGCCATGATCTGATTCTTCATCTCTTCGTGACGATGAACCACACTTGTTGGTTTGAAACGCGTTAACAAATGAATTTCAATGTGATTATTGTCGAAAACCATCTTAATAATCTTGATATGGATCACAAAAGCCTAAATTCAAAAATTAAATTTCAGTCTAAAAATTAAATTAAAATAATTAATTAAAAGTAATTTAAAATAACTCAAACTATAATGTAAATAGATAAAATTCAAATTTATATGCTAATATTATCATTCAAACAAAAATTGAAACTATTAAATAATAAAATCAACGTTTCTAAATCAAAGCTAAATATTTAAGCTTAAACGAAAATTAAAATAAATTTAAATTAAATTAAATTAGTTTTTAACTATAACTAAAGAAAATGAGTGATATAACTAAAATAAAGTAATTTAGATAAAATAAAATAATAAAAACTAAAATGACTACCATAGACCAAAAACTAAAATAGTTATTAAAAGAGTCATGACATAAAATGAAAGGAAACTATGAAGTTTATATGATCGGAAGAGTCTATCATTGATTTCATATTATCATCAAAGATATATTGAATTCCAAGATTTTCTAGTAATCTGTGTACATCGTCTACAGTATCCATGTCATCACCATCACTGTCCAAAGTATTGAAAATTCGAGATAGGTCCCATATTTGAACAAAGGTCCTGTATATTTTATTTACAAAATCACTGCTCGTTTGATCAATCCTATCTCCAGACAAGTGGCATTTTCCAAGATCACTTATAATATGTGGGTCTTTTGGATTGCAAAGTCCAGGAAACTTAGTTTCCCATTATCTAAGAAACCCAAACATGAACATAAAAGTTACAAAAAATATAAAATTCTTGAACCCAACTCGGGGACATGGATACAATAATACTCCAACACATAGACATGGCAGGCACATTTGAAATTCATGTTGTTGCAGTACTCAAGTATGGTCGTTCTTGAAATATGGAAAAACGAGAAGGAAAAATAGTAGAAAACCATGAGTCGTCTTTGTCCACCAAGGTAGTTGCAAATGTCAGAGCTGAAAATATCATCAGATCAGCAAAGGGTTTGGCATCAGATGGAGCCAAAGAACCCATATTTTCTCCCAAATTTTTCTAATGTGGAAGCACGAGGAGAACTTATTTTAGAAACCAGAGAAATGAAGGTCAACAACTATGAAAGCAGTAAAGGTCTCCCATACTGAACAAATGTCAATTACAAAAATACCCAAAAAGTATCAATACCAAAACATTCAATCAACTTTAATCTCATAAAATTTCATGCCTTACAGGATAAATACACAATCTATGACCAGAAAAACATACAAACAGAGTATATCAATTAATCTTTAATTGTTTGCTTTGAAGGCTTGGTTGGAAAAATCAAAGAGATCACAAGAAATGCTCTGCAGATAGGTAGTTTGTTTTGTTTTGAAACTATCATATCAAACAAATATAAATAATACATGGAAAACAATTTGCTTCAATGGAAAGTAAACAATGAAAAAAAAAACTCAGATATATGATTGCACATAGTGTTAAACAAATTAAAGAAATGAACTTGTTGGATATCTCCATAACATACTTAAAATATCACCTATGTTAACTAATGAAATTATTAACATAGATTCATAGCAACCCTAGATAAATTAAGTGTCTAAGCCGATCAAAATAAATAATTGAGTACAAACCTATATATGCCTTTGATTTATTAAATGTCCAACAAAATTAAATAATTGAGTACAAATCTCTCCACGCATAAAAGATCTCGTGTGTGTGTGTGTATTATATATATATATATATACTATATATATATATATATATATATATATATTATATATATTATATTATATATTATATATATAGCTATTATATCAATTTTATTTTTCCTATCTTCCACTATTAAGTAGCTTGAGGAATAAAAAAACTTCAATATAGACCTCTTTCCACTTATATTCAGTCTTTATATGTTGTGAAAATCCTTATCTGCTTGACCATTCATAAGGCCCTCGGATACATTTTTTTGGGATTTTCATTTTTTGGCTCCACATAAAAATATACCCTACTCAAATTACTTTTCATATCCTTTATTTGTCCTTAGATCCTTGGAACAATCTTTGTATCCCCGTGCAACATCAAACTGAAACATTGTACTAGTTCCACAAATCCAGCACAACATATCTTTCCACACAATTTTGATAATAACATTCCACTAGTAAGCATACCTTTATTCCATGCAATCTACTTAAAGAAAAATTAAAAAGAAAAAAGTTGAAGTAAAGTCTCCTCGATCGAACACCTGAACATTTGTAAAGGTGGAACACGATCAACATACAATGTCAGATTTAATGTTCAACAGTTGTGAAAGTCGGAGATGAAGCCTGAGAAGGTGGAGCAATCTAAAATAAGGACAATGTATCCACTTGTCTTATTATGCTCAGCCAATAGTCCATGCCCTCACTGACCTGGAGATCAATACTCCACAGTTGATTGATATTTATGGATAAATCATTTGAATCCATGGGAACACTCATGTTATCCAGGTGGTCAAGAATCCAATCAACTTCTGCACCATAAAATTGTTGCATGGGAGAATCAACCCGTAGGTTCATTGAGTTGTTTAAGCTCTCATTGCTTATTATTATTTCTCCTTCACGGTCTGGCCTCATGGCTCAGGAGTAACAACTAACCATTTATGCGTTGTTGTCATGGCTAATTGTAGGCACCCATGAGGGGTTTTTGAAATGATTTCGATCATTACCGATAAATATTTGCAAATCCATTTATAAAGACTATCATTCAAGCTCATCCATGGTATTAATCAATACACAACTATGATCAATTTATAATTCTAAAGAGTCACTACAATCGGAATTGAGCACAACTAAATTTGGATCAGTGTTGCTAATTTGATAATTTATAGTTCCGCTACTCTGATGAGATTGCTTCTCTTGAGTGTTCCGAGAAAACATAAATCAGATCACGAATCTCCCATGTTGATGGCACTCCTACATCCAAATAACAGAGTGTTTGTGAGTTTATAGGATTCGAATTGTGGTATGTCATTTCTAATCTTGAAATGAAATGAATTGAAATTTTAACGTCCACAAGACTAGATATAGTCTAGTGACCAAATAGGGTAATTGCAAGTACATTCATATACACACACAACTTTTAATGCTTTAGCTTTATACAATAACTTGGGATGTACGAGTAAGAGTCATAATTTTGCATACTTTTAGAATTTTCATGCTTTGGAATCCTAGGAAACTCAAGGGAGTTATATTAGATTATTTCAAAAGTGAAGTATTCTAAATGACAAGATTTCTATAGGTGGTTATGATAATTAAAAAGTAGTAATTTTATGTTGTCCATATCCATTTTGATATAAATTTGTTTGATTTGAAACCAATTCAAATTCTATCTTTAATCACCCTATAAGATACATGAAAATTGCCATAAAACCAATTCAAATCCAACAACCTATAATCAACTAATAGTACATAGTAGGGTAGATAAGGATGGCCGTAATTTCATGGCTGGGCTATTTTGAGCTTCAAAGTTTAATGGGTAGTCAAGCATGTGAGAACTTTTATGATCTAGAAAAAATACAAGTTTTGGATTCCTTAGCCATAATTTAAAATTCTAAAGAAATTAAAGCTACATTAAAAAAGTAATGGTGGGCTCTTGTGGAGGAAGTGGAGGAGGTGAGATGATGAGAGGGCTTGCAGAGAAACCCCAAAGATGTGGGGTAGTTGGAATGACGCCCCAATCTCTCGTAATAGTTGATGGAAAAAATATAAATATGGACTTGGTCTTTACTCCATTCTTTCTATCAAACCGAATAAGGTTCTAAAAAATCGAGATTAGAAGCAAGCATAACAAACTTGTTTGAGGGAAGAAAATAGTATCCTGTGAAAAGCTATGAAAAAAATTTCTTCTCCCTGTCTATGATTATTAGTTTGTCTTGAAATTTTCCTATGCCATCTCTTAATAAAATAATTTGACATTCCTCTTCAGTTACTCTGCATGCACTGTGCATATATCGATTGTGATTTGGACATCTCAGACATCCAATGTCGTTTGACTTTGCTATGTATTTGATCTTGCTCCATGTTCATTAAAATATACAGATTATGTATTCAAAATAAAAATAAGGATACCTCTCAGCCTAAGGAAATATTAATTTCCTTTTCCATCAAGTTAACTTCATTTTTGAAAATATTGAAAGGCACTTAGAAGGCACATATTCAGCCAACTCATTTTTTCCTTGGTAGCTTGTTAACACTATAAATACTCGTTAATGGAGTTTTCTTTAGCGTATTTTCCTGTAATGAATTCTTTGGTTGTGTAACACATTATAGTACAAAACATCAGTATATCTATTACACTCTCTTACAATAAATTCGATTTTAGAGTCTACGAGTACTTAGATTTATACCTACACATATTTTTCTTGGGATATACAATATTCATATGAATCTATTTCTTGGTGTATATATATTTTTAACCCACAATTCTTGGAAGTGCACTCAAAGGAAATGCCTTTGAATAGAAACATGTGTTTTTTTAACAAAAAAAAAGAAAAAACTATAAAAACATGCCTATCAATTTCTAGGCCTGCTTGGAGTAGTTGTTCATATACGCATTCCCTTGCTCTAAGATGAATGATTGCATTTTTGGGGTTGTTGTTGCATTGAGATAGTGCTAATGGATGGCTTCGTTGTTTGCAAAGTAATAATGAAAGGATAATGGGATGCCCTTTCCAGCTTTCAGAAGATGGCATAAAGCTTCATTTTGCAACTAATCATTTAGGTGAAGCACAAAGAGCATATATCAAAAGTATCCAACTATACAATGTTTATAAGAGTTATACTTGTAAAAAGGGAGTTCCATTTTTTCAACTCTTCATTACTTATTCCAAGACAAAGTGAACTCCATTTTGTAGGATGGCATAATTTATCTCTTAGTTCTCTAGTATGGGATTAAGTGCCACTTTTCACAAAAAGTTATGATCATATAAGTTGTTTCCAGTAATTCCTAATAACGTGTCAAAGTCCTAGCCACAATTGATCCAGAACATGATGCAAAGGATCTAGTGGTGGTCATAAGTAATAGACATAAAGACGATGAAAGCCTCCCAAGGCCAAAACAATGCTCCTTAGTTGCCCCTACTGGGAAGCATAAAGAACCTCTTCAGGTCAATGCTTGGCACAAATGCCTTCCAACAATGGCTCCTCTTCAGCGACACACTTCCAGTGATGATTCACACAGGTGGCGATTGCCAGAGACTTAGAATCCAAATGCTTCAACACCTCGAACAAGATGTCCTTGGAACAAGACTTAATGTAACCACCATCGTGTTCTTCCTGCCTCATTTTATTCACCTTAATCTCCTGCCCTTGATGAATCCAAGGAAGAGGAAGGTGTTGGTTATGCATCAAATGCAACTGACTCTGTGCAAAGAAAATGCTAGATGAATACTCAACAACAATTGTTAACTCCCAGCCTCAAAAGGCGGTCGTACTTCGTGCAACAGGATAAATCGGGCTTGATAAAATTTTACACATGTTGAATTATGATGGGAAAGAAAAATGAAAATGGAGTGAGGGGATTGGCTGAGCTAAACAACATTTGCCCAACCAACTTCAAAGAGAAAAATCCTTTTTACGTAATTGGTAAATTCAATATATATTTTTCTAATTTTATAATCATATAAAAATGATATTATTGGTTTTTCTCACTCTATGTGTGAATATGATGATGTTATCTTTAATGTATAGTAGTTATTTTACAGAATGCGCTTCATTCTTAAGTTAGAAGGTTTAGGACAACCACTTATAGTTTACCTCTTATTGGAAACTTCTTCTTTTTTATAATGTATATTTGTCATCTCCATACCAATTATTTTTAAAATATGTTTTCTCATTACTAAGACACATCATATATGAGATGTATGCATTAACGTAACCTTCTAGATGTCCTTGTCATTGGATGCATATGATCAATATTAATGGTCCCTTTATTGCAAGGTTTGTCTCATCAATTTACTCTTCCATTCCCCATCAAATGTAATATTTTGTCTACCAAATTTCTAGAGATTTTGTTGTGACAATGTCCTAATTGTTTTCTCTTCCCTTTTCTTTTGTTTTGAAATAAAGCCCACATTTGATCTTATTTTTTTCATCAAAGAAAAAACCATTGCCTTTTTGTATTAAAAAAGTAGTTACATCTTTCTGTATTCACCAAATAAATAAACCAAGTATATGCATCATTTACTAACCATTTTCCCGCCCAACAAGAGTCAATCTACTTACATAGTAGACAAACAAAAATCTAACAAAATTACTAGCAACATATCCCATACAACATAAGTCAACTAAAAGTAGGGAGGTAATTAACTATCCCATAATACCCCAAAATTTCAAAAATCACAAAATAATAGTCCACCAATGGTCTGTTGTAAAAGATAAATGAGGACAAACTAAACCAAAGGAAAAATTCCAAGATTACTAGCTCCATCCTTGTACTTTTCATAATACAGAGTTTCCAACTGCGAATTAAGTCCCTTCTTAGACAAGGAATCAACTAGATCATTTAATTCCCTAAAAGTGTGGAACATCGAAATGTCTTTGAAATCTTTTAGAAGGTCTATGATAAAGAGTAGGGATAGATATCCTTACTTGGCATATTGCTCTGCTGAGACTATTGTCCGTTCTACTCCCTCGGGTCAGGATAGATGTTGGTTTATAGGAGTTTCAAATCTCTTAGAGTCAGTGGGCATTCAGTTGGATTGTCGCCCTCCTTTCTAATATTTCTTTGATGCTCTTGGTCATCTTTTACCTATTAGACAAGAATTGAACAAGATCAACAGGGAGGAATCTACAAGAAATTCGTCTAGGTCACCTGGGTCAATCCTCCAAGAGGGTTGCACCCAAAGATGGCCTTCTACATGATCACTTATTTGATTTGAGAGATGGGCTCATTGTTCGACCCCAGTATACGTTTCAACACTGGATGCATGCTCTTCGCATTCCTCAAGGCCAGTTCAGAGTAGGTTCTCATAGACTTCAGGCCATGTTGGCCAGATAAATCGATCTTGAGGACAAGGCCGATCTCCCTAGTATCAAAAGATATCTAGCAACAAGCATGAAAAACAAATATACCTTTCTCTAAACATATTGCGATTCATTAATAAAAACTATAGAGGTGTTTAGACCCTACCTTAAGTCGAATGCTAGTTTGTAGCAGGCATCCTTCAACCGTCCGAAAGAATTTCCTTTTGAGAACCTGCAATCACAAACAAGCACACATCAAATAACACCTGCATAGATAATATCATAAATCATGTTCATTATGGTGATCAAGGAATCCATAAGATAAACCATAAAATACAGCTTATTGAGAAAAATAAACTTATTTGTATTAACTTTGAAATAGAAGAACCTTACAACCTTTGGTGCCTTGATGTTGTACAAGCTCTTTCTAGGGTCTGAAACAAGAATCTCTTTTACTTTGAAAAGCCTCACACCCTTCTAAATGAGATCAAAGAGGTATGTAATCTCTCTTCACAAAATTTCAATTAGGAAGACTAAGTTCCAGCAACATTTCACCTCAAAAATATTCAGCTTTCAACCTCTCAAGTAACCAACCCAATGCTTCATTTTATAGTGCAAAGGAAGGAGGTTACAGATCCACCTATGAAGGGTTAGAGTCCTCCTTCAAAGGGATAAGCTCCTCACATCAAGGGGTTAGCTCCTTAAGGTATGGGATGCATGAACCTTAAAAAAGCGAACTTGCCACCTCAAGATTCCTTCCAGAAGCTTCTAGAAATGACTCAAAGTGAGTTTTAAGAATATACTTGCGCCTTTTTAACTTTTACAGGGGTCCGCACCCATAACACAGAGACAGAGCGGTCAGGTGTGCAGGGGACATGACCATTAGGTGCAGGACCGCAGATAATGCTAAGAAAAAGTATGGAACCAGAGTTTTAGAGACTTTTGAGGGCTTTCTCTTATTTTCAAGGCTTGATATGAAGAACTGAGGCTTAAAACTTGCAAAGGAGGAAAGTATGAGTGGTAATGGACTCACACAAATTGCAGAATGTCAAGGTGACAATTTTTGTGCAACAGATTGCCCCCTAAAGTGAAAAGTCTATAATAGATGATGATAAAATTTGTCATCTAAGAAGAGTGAAGTACTTTATCATTTCAAGGATCATCCTGTGGACACCCCAGTCGAAACCTGTAAAAACATTTAGTGCAAAATATATATATGTGAACGTATCATCACTAAGGTAGGCATTCCCATACTCAGATCAAAATTGATTAGAAAACTAACTAAACTGCTCTGATACAGGAATGATTTTGTAATACATCATGAGCATAGACATATGTAGACACAGTATGGGCGCAACCATCTATTTATGAATATTCCACTGTATAATGAATAAAAAAATTCCTCGTAGCCTAGATGGTAGAAACTATATCCAGGGTCTTGATTTCTGCTTCTCGAACTAGTACGATTCTATCCATGTGAATGAATGTGTCGAAGTCGGACATGGTAGAAACAACTTGATTACCAGTCAATGATGTGAACTATTAACAAGTGTGAGAGAAACCACCAGTAATGTCAATGGCTCTCAAAGTACTTAGTATAATCCATGAAATGTGAATAAATGAGCTGATGTCAAACATGTCATAGAATCCTTTGATCGAAGGTCAATGATGCAACCTGTCATCGACGGTGAGAAACCTGCCATTAGGGCATGCAAATTCTAAGGTACTGACGATTTCTAGATCATCTTTCTAGATAATAAGCTGAAGTCGATAGAAAGCGATTTGTCATAGGCAAGCCCACAACACGAAATCATAGATCAAGTTTTGAAGAAATATATTTGGCAAGGACTAACTCAGGGATGGTCAAAATGGATGACAGATATTTTGCAAATGAATGGTTTATTTGAACTGACCTCTTGAACACATAACGACATTGCAGATAGTTTGGTGACAATTGACCCAAAACTAACACCCATAAACCGGCTGAAGACTTTCAATATGGTTGATTAACTGTTTGGAAAAGGATTTCCCAACCCAGGTAAACAAAAAGTGTCGTGTTCAAGAGTGACTAACTGCTTTTCTAAAACACAATGTATAACAAACAGGTTCATTTTTCTCTCTTTTCCCCCACCATTTCTGGCAAGTACCTCTTTATTTTTGACAAGCTTGAGGAGGATAACATTTGCTTGGTTATAAGTTCATCCTTCGAATGAGTCCAAATTAGTTTAAAATTCAAAACCTAAGAAGGAGTGGTTCGTCTTTGTCTAAAATCAAACAGGTCCTTTACTGTTAAATTTTAACGAGTCCAGTATAGGAAAAACTCGGTGTTTTTCAATTTTAGGGAGTCAGAAGAAAAACTTAAGGAAACTGCATGGGTGTCCTTTTTCGTAAATTTGTGTCCCCCAAGCCCGAAAAAGTATAAAATAATACTTGAGAGAACTACTTGACCATTATGATCAAGGAGTATTTTTCATAATTAGTGGCGCCGATCGGAAAAAGTAAAAGAGCGATCAAAGACACGTCATTTTAAAACCAATATCGAACTTGAAATGACAAAAGTCCGACGATATTTTCATGTTTATATGGTCAAAACAGTGCTGTAAGTGGACCGCCTTTTTAATTCTATTTAATGAATTTAAAAGGGAAAAACTCGGCAATCTTTTCATATTATACGAGTCAGAAAAGAGCTTAAAGAGGACTCCAATGTTTTGCTTTTTCGTAAATTTTGGAAGAGTTCGAAAAAAGTGAAAAAGTATGTTTTTTGTTGAAAATGATCAATTATCCCTGAAAATCCAATATTCTGCACAAAAACTCAAAACATTACTCATACCTATTTAAAATAAATAAAAATGCATCAAAAAGTTACCTTTTTAAAGTGGAAAATAAATAACTTAAAAATTCATTTATTCAAAAAAGCTTATAAAAAGGGTTTTTTTTAATTCATTTTTACCGTTTGACTTTACAGTGAGAAGTGAGAGCTTTTGGGTAAGAAACTTCCTGTGAAGATTGCGGAAAATCCGTCCGTTGGAATCGAAAACTGTCAGCTCCAGGTAATCCACATCATCCCTATCATGCATTTCAACCGTTTACATTTCATTTTTATGCTTTAAAATCGATTTTTTAAGGAGAATTTGCTTTAGAAAAGCGCTCGCGGGGGTCCGCAGGTGCAATATGCGGCCCCTGCGGACCCCAATTTTTTTCTACAAAGGAAAAAGTCGTGGGTCCACACCTATTTCTTACGACGAGTGCGGACCTACGCACTGTTCGTAACCAATGGGTGCGGACCCCACGAAATAGGTTTTAAAATTTCAAATTTCTCTATTTCCGCCCAAATTTTTTTGAACTAAATTGTTCTAATACGTTTTTTTTGCAATGTAGAACATACAAAATGCTTATTTGGTGGGAACGCGAGCATGAGGATGTGACCTTGCAACATTAATTCATCCACCTACAATATGGGCATTAAAAGCATGCAGACTATTTAAATTATGGACCATACCCAACATGAGGGCCCAAGTAGACTTTTTGCAATGGCTGGTAGACAAGTGGAACATACAGGAACAATGTTTCATGATTGGTGGCCACCGGCTCGATATTGAGCTAGAGGACATATATTGTTTGACTAGTTTTCCCAAGAGAGGCGGACAATTATCTCTTTTAGGGACTAGGCCAAGTGGCCAGTCTGTCGCTAGTCTTTGATTGGAGTTTTGTAATGATCAAACAGAGGACAAACGGATTGATATTAAAAATATCTCTCGTCCTGAACTTAAGGTTATTGCATTCACAGTCACCAGACTATGTGGGAGTGCAGCATTACATGTAGCTACTGGATCCCAGATGCGAATGTCATTAGGCTGTTATCGAGGTACCATCTTCAACTGGTGCAAGGCTATGTTGGCGAATGTAAAAGGCCAACTAACTAGAGCAAAGAACGGACAACAAAAAAACTTTGGATATGGTTTCTTGGTTGTGAACTTTGGTCTAAAGAGGGTACCTATGTTGGTCCCACAACAATTTTCTGTTGAGGTTGGTCTTCCTCGAGAGCCTAAGATAATGCGTTGAGTTGCAGTGATGGCCCGTCATCCTGAGGAGGGTTCAGAGGTTGTTTGATTTCCACCTGAGTATTTCCGTTGGTTGAGGAACCAACTTTTTGTGATTTAGGATTTTCCATATACTGGGATGGATTATCGTGGTGACCCAGACATGACTCTACCACCAGGAGAGCAGTGAGATGATTCAGGTAAAATAATTTTCAACAATTTCTAAGTTTAAGTATGGGGGATTACGCAGTGCATTATATTAGATATCTAATTTCTAAGTTCTAATTTCTAATTTCTAAGTTTTAACTAATTTTTTTATTTTTTAAATCGTCCAAAACTAATAATAAAAGTTTTAAATGTATATGTGGGTCCACGATGATCAGCTGCTCTCCAACCTTATGAGAGGAGACACCCAGCTGCAGCAGTACTGGCCCCACAGGACCAATCGATAGAGACCCTGACCGAATTGAAGAATCATCTAGAGCGTTTGACAACAGATATTCCAGAGACTAGCATAGATGATATTCCACTTAGGTTACAACGATATGTGATTGGGGTCCTAGGACCTTTTAGGAGGTTCCTTTGTAGGGTGGCTCGAGCAGTGGTTTCTTATCGTGATCATCACCAAGGATAGGATAATCGCTTTTGTAGACTCACACGACATTTTATGTCTTTTTGTACTATCATTTTTGCCGATCATAAGGTGTTTTTCAACCTATGATCGAAGACGATGTATATTTGACACACTTCTATACTATGATATATCACTATTACTGGCTATCTTGTGTTACATGTTATTGAATTTGTTTCAAGTTTTATTGCTTTAATTATTGCAAATGTCTATTTAACATACGAGAAGCAATTGCATCTACTAATGTATTTAAATATCTTGGAATATGCTGATATTCAATGTAATCAAATTCACGTTCCAAGAGACGAACTCTCAAAAATAATCTTAATAACACTGGATTTCTAATGGCATAAACACTGTTAAGTTGTAATACAACGAGTTTAGAATCTAACCTAACAATCAAACTCCGAATCCCAAATGAGAACTCAATCACTACAGTATACTCTGCAATGTTATTTGTTGTTTGACTGAGGCTTATCCCATGCATAGATACTAACTTATCAGAGGGTGAATAGATAACCCAAGTTGCGGAAGAAATGTTCCGTGTATTACGACAAGCACCATCAGAAAAACCGATATATGTTTGAAGAGACGTCAACATCTGCAATATCAAGAGTAAAATCAAGATAAGCATGAATAATGATAAAATCACTCTCTAAACTAGGGACACATTTCTAATCTAAAACACACTATCTAGAAAGAAAATAATCTAACAAAAATCTCCACACCGAGGTTTAAGCATAATATCTCTTTAGATAAAGCCCATTTATGGGTTTACCCAAAGAGACACCGTCAAAATCTACCAATTCATAGGCCCCTTTTGCCAACTTTTGCTTAACAATATAATGACCATGCCACATAGGTACAAATTTTCCAGTCCCTAGCTTATCGTTTGCTTGATCGTATAGTAAGACTAGGTCTCCTTCCCAAAGATTACGAGGTGTAACATTTCGGTCGTACTGAGCTATTATTCGTTTCGCATGAGTTTCGATTGCTAATGCAGCATCACGTCGATTCTCAGCTAGTTGAGCTAAGTACAACAAACGTTTCTCCTCTTCGGAAGTGGATGGGAGTAATTCTATGGCTATTTGCAATGACAAAATTTCGCATTCAATGGGTAACACTGCTTCCAAACCGTAAACCAGTTGAAAAGAAGTGAAAACAATTTATGTTTTTATTGAGGTTCGATATGCCCAAAGTGCTGAAAATAACATGTTATGCCAATTCGACCTATGAATACCAATGATTTGTTGGATCATAGTGACTAAAACTTTATTGATAGCTTCAACCAGACCATTAGCTTGTGGATAATATGGAGTAGAACTATCGTGACGCAAGCCAAGTTGATCTGTCAGTTCAGTCATCATAATGTTTCGAAAATGACTTCCATGATCATTAATAATAGCTTGAGGAACACCGAATCTAGCAATTATATGATTGAAAACGAAAATTGCAGTAGTTTTGCCGTCTTCCGAAAATGTAGGCATCGCCTTGGCCCACTTAGTAAAATAATCTACCGCAAGGATGATATATGCATGCCCCCCGGCCGAGTGAGGGTTACATGTAATAAAGTTGATACCCCACTTTGCAAAAGGACTAACGGAAATTATAGGGTGGAGAGGAGCGGGTGGAGCACACATCTTATGATAAAAAATTTGACAATTGTGGCATTTCCGGACTGCATAGATATAATCTTTGAATAAGGACGGCTAGAAATATCCACCATGCAATATCTTTTGGGTTGTGTCATACCCAGACATATGACCACCACATGCTCTAGAGTGACAATCATTCAGAACCTTTTTAGCTTCTTCATGAGTTAAACAATGTCATAAAACAGAATCCGCCCCACGACGATAGAGTGTATCTCCAATAATATTGTATTGTTGGGATTGGAAACGTATTTTCCATCGCTAAGATCGTGAGATTTCAGGCCGAAAAGATTGGGTTTGGAGATAAACAATAATATCTCCATACCATGGATCAAGAGTACTGATAAGAAACAAGGATTCTTCCATAATGGGTTCTTCCGCCACAATTTCAGTATCAGTACGCGGGAAATCACACATCAGTTCCACAAAAACCAAAGATTTCTTTGCCTTGGATTTTTCAAACTGCAAGTCAAATTCCTGCAGGATAACTATCCATTTGGAATACTTTCCCCGTAGCAATTGTTTGGTCAAGATATACATCATAGGGTTACAGTCAGAAATTACTATGGTTTTGCGTAATAAGATCTGGTGACGAAATCTTTGGACAACTTGAACAGCCGCCAAGGCCAATTTCTCCACATGCGAATATTTAAGCTCAGTCAAATTCAGGGTTCGACTAAGATAGTAAATCACATGTTCACTATTGAATTCATCTTCGTGAACTAAAACCATCCCAATGGTGGAATGAGAAGCGGCGAGGTACAAAAAGTAATCATGGTTGTAGTTGGGAGGATGCAATAACGGTGCATGGGTCAACGCGTGTTTAAGTGCATCAAAAGATTTGTCAGCTATCTCATCCCAAAAGAATGGAGTATTCTGTTTCAACAACCTAGTAAAACGTTTCATTATCTCTGCGTAGTTAGGAATGAAACGACGTAAAAAATTTGCTTTCCCTTGCAAACTTTGGAGTTGGCAAAGAGTCTAAGGAGGAGGTAATTTGACAACAGCTTCAACCTTCGAGGGATCAACACGAATGCCCGCTGTTGAAATGACAAATCGCAGTAAACGACCCGTTTCTATACAAAAAACACATTTGTGTGGATTCAACCTAATTCGATAATGCCTACATCTCATAAAGATTGCTCGTAAATGAGTGAGATGATCAGCTCTACGTAATGAATGGACAGGTAAATCATTGAGATAAGGCTGAAAAATGTGCTTGATGTCATGAAATGTGTAAGGCATAGCCCTTTGAAAAGTTGCTCCAGCGTTCTTCAATCCAAAAGGTAATTTGCAATAAGAAAATGTCCCCCATGGACAAATGAAAGCCATTTTTGGTTGATCAGCAGGGAGTATGTTGATTTGATTGTAACCGAAAAAACTATCCATAAAGGAGAACATTTCATTGCCGACACAATCATCTATAATTTGGTCGATATAGGGGGTGGGATAATTGTCATTAGGACAATCTCGATTAATATCTCTATAATCGATACATATTCTTATCGTTCCTTGCTTTTTGTTAACAGGACAATATTCGATACCCAATCCGTTAAGGGAATTGGATAAATGAAACCTGCTCGAAGTAGTTTCTCAACTTTAGCTTTAATAGCAACAACTTTTCGTGGATGTATCTAACGCAAACGTTGTCGGACAGGTTTAGCATCCAGGTAAGTTTTAATTTCATGGACAACAATTGATGGATCGAACCCTGGCATTTCTTCATATGACCAGACAAACACGTCGCGGAATTCTTGAAATAGGGCTTTATAAGTTTGGATTTCATCGTCCGTACAGGAAGCACCTATATGAATGTTTTCAATAATTCCGGGTTTAACTGAAATGTAAATAGGAACCGTTTGAGAGATATTTCCCAAATTTAACTTAGAATCAGGATGTTGCAATGGATTATGTGGTTATTTGACATAGTTAGCTGTAAAAATAGATGAAAAAAATGATCAAGCTAGGTAAAAATGAAAATCGATGATGAAGATCTTCCCATGGTAAAACATCAATAGACAAAAGTTCATGAATCTACTCATCAGTATGAATAAGATCATAAAATGTTGTTGAAGCTGAGGTTGATATTGAAAGTGATTCCCCATGTACCACATTCATTGGATTAGTTTCGGTTGAACAAGAGTCAGAAAACGACTGTACAGCCTGATATGCAATTTCAAAGGGACTCAAAGGCATCGCGTTACCAAAGGAATCCACCCCAGAATCGGAAGGTACGATCCAAGGATCATCAAAAGCAATAGTGTTCGATGAATCATATGAATAGTTGCAATAGAAGGCGATACATTAGGAGGAGGAAAAGAAAAAGTTCCTAGTAAACCATAATCTTTAATCAAACCTACCCCAACATCCTTGTAAGGGATATTTGTTTTGCCGACATGTTGAATACTATCTGAATAGGCTGGGTCGAATGAAAAATAAGTCAACTGGTCTATCGTAACGATATTTCCATTATGAGGAAACTTGATAAGCCGAAAAACCGATGAAACAATAGCAGTCATAGCGTAAGACCAACTGTGATCCAAGAGAAGGTTGTAATCTAGAGGGGCATCAACCACTTCCACATCTAGATTTACAGTTTTGCCTTCAATCCCTATAGGTAAATCCTGCAAAATGCCAAAAGAATGGAACCCTCAGCCATCAAAAGCCTTTAGAATCATCGGGGACTGATTGAGTGTAGGAGAACCAAGTGATCTCCAACACTGGATCGACATAATACACGTAGAAGCTCCCTCATCAATTACAGCCTGAAAGTAAGGTCTGTTTTTGACTGACACTGGAATCTGGAAAGCCATTTGATGAGGTAGGTGGGGTGTACTATTCTCTAAATCGAAGATTATTAGGTTCGAATCCTGAATATCAATAGCTCCAATAGCCGACAATAGTAATTCATGTTGTGCTGGGCATGATTGCAGCACCTCCAAAGCTGACATTGCTGAAGGGGAAATAGCTAAGTCTTCAACAATGTTATAATTCTGAGCAGCTCTCGCATGTGGATTGAAAGCTGACTTCTGAAGTATACCTTTAACAGGCGGTTTGATTACTAAGTCAGGGTTAGGTTTCTCGATCTGTAGCAGATCAGAACCAGAAGGAGTTGAGGTTGATGGGTTTGAATTAGAAGATTCTACTTCCTTACCACCAACATGATTTTTACTACCATAATCTTGTGATCGCGTCGCAATCCTGACATGAGACATCATCATAATGTGTTCTTCTGAGGCATTTGAGGAAGAACCGATCATCTTAGTATCTTGGTTAGGAAAAGGATCTTTCAAGACAGCAACGTTTGAGAACCTTTGACGATTTTCGAAACCTCAGCTCGATGTGGGTAGTCTCTTGTAAAATGCTCCTCGTCACAAATGAGACAAGGGTAGCGAGGTTTACGTTTTTCGTCAGTAGATTCATTTTTATCTGATTTCTCTTTTGAGTTTGTTTATTTTGCTTCTTCCCCTTATTTTTACCACCGGATTTTGATTTGACCGTAGATGATTCTATGACATGGATATCGGCAGGAATTTTAGCAGAAGAGTTTCCTGTCGGGGAATCTGGTAAAGTTAAAATAGGAGAAGAATTCTTTGAATATTTCTTCTTGCTTTTGGTACTAACTGAACCAATCATACCATCAACAGCATGAAACCCTGAAGGAGCTGCAGTTATTTGATTGTGTTTCGGAAGGTTGGGGATTTTTTCATGTAAAGTACCCAACTGCGTATAAACGAGGTCAAGGTACTGAGCCTGAGCAATTTCTTGCTCTTTAGTAACAACTCCTGCCTTAGCTACATCTTCAGTGATTTTAGGTAATAATGATTTAACGAACCATTCTACTAAAATTTGATCCTGAATAAAAACTTTCACTAAACGTCATCTACGTCGCCATTCATGAATATGATCTGAAATATATGTGGGCGTTCACTGTTTTAATGAAGTTAATAATTCGGTGCCATTGTCATATCTGACAAGCAACTGAAAGTGAGTTAAGAAAGAAGTGGATAACTGACTAAAATTATAAAAAGAGCCTCGTGGTAACTCAATGTACCATTTGGCAGCAAGACCAATCAGAGTGCGTTGAAAAAGACGTCAGCGAATTGAATCATTGATAATGGAATTAGATGCACACCAGAGGTGATAAGTCATCACATGATTTAATGGATCTTCTCCTAACTTACCCTCAAACTTTGGGATATCACTGGGCAACTTATTAGGCACTGGTGGCCAATACGAAAGATAGTAAATTGGATCGTTCGTAAGGTGCGAAAAATCAGGTAAATCCAAAGTTGCAATAAAAGGTAACTGACGGTTAGGGTCGCGAAAACCTTGGGTAACAAGACCAGCCCCAGGAGGATGATATCCAGGATAACCTGGAATTGGATTTGCATTGGGAATATTATATCCTCCCAGAAAACCAGGATTAACCGGACCAAACTGGGGTTGTTGAGGTTGTTGATAAGTATATCCAGGGTACGGTTGATACTGATAAACTGGGTTTTGTACAGTAGGACCGAATTGATACTGTCCCTAGTACGGTTGATAAGTGAATTGCAGTTGACTTGTGACAACTGTACTTGGGCTAGGTTGTCCTACAGGCATCTGAACCGAAGTCTGAATTGTAGGTCATGATTGTGGTAAAGAGGCTTGAGGAGTTTGCACTGACACATGAATAGTAGAAATCAGAGCTACCGATACTCTAGAAACAGGTGTGGTCGGCTGGAAAAAAGCTGCAGTAGTTGCAGCAGCAGTTTGAGGCAGAGTTCGAGGTGAACTAGGCCCAGGCTGATGAACTACACCAGGTTCAGAAGTTTGAACAGTAGGTTGGACATGTTGCTGGGTTGGACAGAAACCAAAGGTTGTCCAGGTTGACTTGATAACTGCACATTTGGCTACAAAGTCTGTTGAGATGGATCCCACACCATGTTCATTCCGAGGTATGGACCCATAAAAGGTTGAGCATATTGAGGACCATAACCAGGTTGAGCATAAGGTTGATAATTGAGAGGTACATTTCCAGTTCCTTGTAGAAATGGTTGACCAGAAGGTGGTTGGAAACCTTGAGTTGGGTACTGACCTTGAGGTTGATAACCTTGAGGCACGTACTAAAACTGGGGTTGACCTTGAGGTATATATTGATACTGGGGTTGACCTTGAGGTATGTACTAAGTTTGGGGTTGACCTTGAGGTATGTATTGTCCTTGAGGTTGTCCCCCAGGCGATAACTGACTGCCTTGAGGTTGCCCCCCAGGGGATAATTGACTACCTTGAGGTTGCCGCCAGGCGGTAATTGATTGCCTTGAAGTTGCCCCCAGGCAATAATTGACTACCTTGAGGTTGCCACCCAGGCAGTAACTGACTACCTTGAGGTTGCTCTCCAGGCGGTAACTAACTACCTTGAGGTTGCCCTCCAGGCGGTAACTGACTACCTTGAGGTTGTGGATTTGGAATAGTACTAGACATCATAAGAATTTCTTCTACGCTCAATGCTTGAGTTCCGTTATTACCAGTTGATATCTCATGTTCAATTGGTTGAGGAGATGCTCCTGAAAAAGTACTAGTGAGTGACTGAGACCCCGAAGGAACAGAAGGAATACCATATAAAACTGTTTCCGATGTTTGGGAAAACATGGATGACTGTTTCAACATATTCAAAGGAGGATAATAACCTTTGGGTGTAGGATGAAAAGGAATTCGAGGTGGTGACAAACTAAGACTCAGGTTTTCTAAAAAATTTGTCAATGATACGTACCAAGCGTCACTCCTAAAAGGACTGTATAAAATTAATTCACGCTCCCTAAGTTCTAAAGTCGGTTGATTTTCAGGTAGAGTAATATCTTCATCCGGACTAACAAGTTCTTCAATATAAATTAGTCAAGAAGGAAGATTTTGGGTAATGATACTTCCTACCCTAGGTGAACCAGGACCACTAGAAGTTGGAGAAGCAAATCCTAAAGATGGAGTAGCAGCAGGTTCGGTTTCAGGCTCAGAAATTTCAGGTTCTTCAGCTAATTCACTGGTAGGGGAAATGCTACCAGTAACTTCAGAAAATGAAATTGGTTTAGAAATATACTTAGTTGCTTGAACTTGATAATCAGGATGAACAATTAAATATGACTCTTCGGTTTCTGGTGACCCAACTCTACTGTCACTAGGTGATACAAGAGCTCGTAGCCCTTCAAGCTAGCTTGGTGTATACTCGAGAGGTTGCCACCGAAGTGTACGGGATTGTCTCGGTAATTCAGCCACAATTAAATATTTAATTACTCACACGCAAACAAAGAAAATCTCAGTAAAACCACCTAAAGTCTCTAAAGAACCAAACAATTGACTCACATGCCTAAAAAAACTAAGAGTTCAAACCACACATAAACAGTAACTTTTTGTACCAAAAACACTAGTTGGTGATGAAATCCAACATCGTAGAATTTAATGCAGAAAAGGCGATTGGAACAGTTAACCTGACAACCTACTTAATGAAACATATTGGCACAAGTTTCTTCACAAAAACCGTCTCGAGTGAAGAGAAGCCCCCAGAGAGTCCAAGTGAGTCTAGTCGATGTCTGTTCTAGGTATAGTAAGACCCATCCTTCACCGTCACCTTAGGAAATAATCTTATGTTTATGGACACTAAGGTTACCAACAACAACAAATACAACTGGGGGAACAATCTACGATCCGATCTACACGCAAGGCCAGAGTAACAAAGCTCAATCCCCTTGAAGGCTCCTTGACATGATCAATTCGAGGTTTACCAACAAGTGACCCTAGGCTCCTCGACAATGGTTAATCTGAGGTTTACTGTTTATAATACGCGCAAATATTCTATCTTTCCCACTGAGACAGACTTGATTGTCTCAAAGGTTCGGACATGATCTCGTGATTGATTCCTTTAATAGGAGCTTACCAGATTATATCAATTACAATTGGATTTATTTCTTACCGCAAGATATAGCTACTTGTTTGTTTTAACTATCTTGGAGTGTTGATTACTCCCTACTCCAAGATACTAGCCTAAGCTATATTGGTGATAAGAGCCCTAGAAATAAAAAGATTGCTAGATCAATTTTAATTAAGCGTTACTTTTATGGGTTGTTTCTTAATTCAATAGGTATGGAAATGAAACTTTGATGGTGTGAAGACTCGACTCCAAAAACACTAAAAAATGCACCTAAAATGATAAACAATTCATTTTTCCTTCAATGAATTTCTAGCTAAAAGAAAGAGTTTGAGAATGCAATTCTTTGAAAAACAAATATTTCCTTCAACGTTTAAATGAAAAGAAAATATTTTTGTCTTTTTCAATAAGAACTCAAAACGAGACTACTAATTATGCTCACAAAAAATCCCTTTCTTTTTCAACACTCAAAAACTGCAAAAAAAACAATTCTTTCAAAAGAGATTCTACAATTTCTAGAAAACACTCAAAACTACAAAAACTAATCTTGAGATCTAAAAACTTCTAAAAACCTAATCAAAATAAAAGCTTCAAATCTTTTTGAGGATGTTTTACTTAGTTATTCAATAAACTAAGGATTAATTCGTTCAGAATAACAAATCAATCAAAAAACATCTAGCTATGTTTTCTTTTATAAAAATGAAATTCAAAACATGTAACCAAGTTCGTTCAAAGATTTGCAAAGAGAAAACAAAATCTATTTTTCACCAAGGACAGATTTCACAAACTAGTCAGACTCATCAAGAAGACAAAAAGACACCAGGGTGATCTAAGGTTTCTTAGGCTTCTAATCTTTGAGTCACTACAGAGACCAAGTGAAAATCAATCCAAGCATGAAAAACTTCTAGAAAATCATCTAAACCAAAAATACCAATGGAACTTACTCACAAGAGATTTTTGACAGAACACATGCAGATCTGGGTAGACATTAAAAGTCATAAATGAAACCTAAACTTAACTGGAAGAAAAAAATTTAGGTTTTTTCAAAAAATTTCACAAGGTCAGCAGGCTTCCAGAAGAACCAGATGCGGTACCGCTCTGTGCACTAAAAGAAAAGTGCGGAGATGCCTGCACTATCTGTAAAAGGAAAGTGCAGTCCTCTGAAAACTTTGAAAAAACAAAAAATAATCCAGATCCTAAAAACTATCCAATCCCACACACATCAAGCAAAAACCAGAAACAAGGACAAGTTTCTCAAGTCAAAGACAAAGGAAAACCAAAAACCAAATTCATTTCCCCAGCAGAGTCGCCAATTTGTTGGCCGGATAAATCGATCTTGCAGACAAAGCCGATCTCCCTATTATCAAAAGATAATTAACAACAAGCAGGACAAACAAATCTACCTTTCTCTAAACATATTGCGATTCATTAATAAAAACTATAGAGGTGTTTAGACCCTACCTTAAGTCGAACGCTAGTTTGTAGCAGGCATCCTTCAATCGTCTGAAAGAATTTCCTTTTGAGAACCTACAATCACAAACAAGCACACATCAAATAACACCTGCATAGCTAATATCATAAATCATGTTCATTATGGTGATCAATGAATCCATAAGATAAACCATAAAACACAGCGTATTGAGAAAAATAAACTTATTTGTATTAACTTTGAAATAGAAGAACCTTACAACCTTTGGTGCCTTGATGTTGTACAAGATCTTCCCAGGGTCTGAAACAAGAATCTCCTTTACTTTGACAAGCCTCGCACTCTTCCAAATGAGATCAAAGAGGTATGTAATCCCTCCTCACAAAAACTCAATTAGGGAGACTAAGTTCCAGCAACATTTCACCTCAAAAATATTCAGCTCTCAACCTCTCAATAAACCAGCCCAATGCTTCATTTTATAGTGCAAAGGAAGGAGGTTACAGGTCCACCTATGAAGGGATAGAGTCCCTCTTCAAAGGGATAAGCTCCTCACATCAATGGGTTAGCTCCTGAAGGTATGGGATGCATGAACCTTAAAAGAGCGAACTTGCCACCTCAAGATTCCCCCCAGAAGCTTCTAGAAATGAATCAAAGTGAGTTTTTAAGAATATACTTGCACCTTTTTAAATTTTATAGGGGTCCACACCTATAACACAGAGACAAAGCGATCAGGTGCACGGGGGACATGACCATTAGGTGTGGGACCACAGGTAATGCTAAGAGTAAGTGCGGAACCAGAGTTTTAGAGACTTTTGAGGGCTTTCTCTTATTTTCAAGGCTTGATATGAAGAACTGAGGCTTAAGACTTTCAAAGGAGGAACGTATGAGTGGTAATGGACTCACACAGATTGCAGAATGTCAAGGTGACAATTTTTGCGCAACAGGCAGAGACGAACCAGTATATTGATGGACCAGACAAAATCTACTAGTTGTGTCATTTATAGGAAGTAGATACCGAGGTGCACTTCATTTTTGGATGCCCTATCTACTACGAGATCAGAGGAAGGTTTCATTGCTTGTTCAGAGATTCTCAGACCCTTGCAGGATTTTTCAGGTATCTTGATCAGAGATGTTTGGCCCTATATATGTAGGAGGCTCTCAGGTTTCGAGCGTGTATTCTTCAGCCTCCCATCAAACCAGACTCCACACAGAGGATCATGACATTTTTTAGGGTACCACCTTTAGATAGGGGCACCAAGAGACTGATTGATACTAGTACATATCCAGAGTCGAGATCAATGAGGATTTGTGGGACCTCACTATGCCACACGATATCTCAGCATCCAATCCATTCCTGGGAGAATGTCTAGGTCCTCAAGACCTCAACAATGCATGAATCGTTGGGTAGTCTAGTCCACAATTTCCACCATCTCTTCATCAAGCCAACATACTTTGTTGAGTTTCTTAAATGTTCTTCATTCAAACTTAGATGTTGAGAGAGATGGGTCAGATCCTCAGACCCATTAGCTCTTGGATTTTCTCCACCAGGGAATTTTACGCATTGTGTCCTTTATAATTCATGCATTGTATCATTTATATTCATGCATTGTATGTTTTATCTGAGACCGTTTGGTTTTCCTACATTATATGGACATCATTATACTCAAAAATCCTTTTGACCTACTTTGTGGTCAATTGTTGGACATAATATAATTATCTTATCCATCTTATCTTATCTTGTCGACATGAGGAGATAACTTACATTAACAACGACACTTTATAGGTCATTTTTACAAAAAAAAATGAACTTGAGTAGTCTTAATGGATTTATATTAATTGGGATGGGTTTATTTTGTTTTGTGGTGTTTCATATTTTTTTATGAAACCAGCTCAAGAAAAGATAGCAAAGATAGATCAACGCCTTAGAATTCAACCTCTTCAAGGGGGCAACCTCCTTTACATTACATAAATGAAAAATTCTTGGATGATACAAATGAAAAGACCTCCTTTCTATATATAGGAGTCTAATAAGGGGTCTTAACATAATCAGAGCCTACATAACAATAATAATGTAAGGGCACAATAATAACAATAGTGGGCTTCTATGGGGCACAATAGTAACAATATGAGCACAATAGGGGCACAACAATATTAATAAGGGGTACAACTACAATAGTAATGGGGTAATCACTAGTATTATGGGGACCCAACATGCCTCTCTCCTTCAAAAAAAGTGTTGTCCTCAACGCTTGAGTAATTCTGGATGCTTCTATATAAAATTCTCATTCTCCCATGTGGAATCTTCAGCAGATAAGTTCTTCCACTTGATAAGATACTCTGAAATTGATCGATTTCGTAGCTGTCGAGTTCTTGTTTCTGTGACTGCTTCTGGTTCTAATATAATTTTTCCTTCCTCGTCAAGTTCTGGCAATATTGTTTGAACTGGTAGGTTATCGCCTATAACCTTCTTTAAACATGAAACATGGAAAACTGGGTGCAATCGAGAAGCTGCAGGAAACTCTAATTTGTATGCCATAGTACCAATCTTTTGCAATACCTTGTACGGACCATAATACTTTGGTGATAATTTATTATCCTTCTTAGCTTGCTTGAGGGACATTTGCGTATGTGGTTGTAGCCTTAAGAATACCCAATCACCTACATCAAAACTTCTTTCAGTGCGATGTTGATCTGCCTGTTGTTTCATTCTATTTTGTGCCAACACGAGGTTATCCTTTAAGAGTTGGAGGACTTTTTGTTGATGTTCGATGTGATGTTCCACTGCTTGAACCTTAGAAATTTTCTCTTAAATTATGAATGTGACTGGATGGTGGTTGGATACCCATAAAGTGCCATAAATGGGGTCATTTTTGTTGCTGTATGGAAAGAAGTGTTATACCACCATTCAGCCAGCGGCAACCATTTGACCCATTGTGTCTGTTTATCAGATACAAAGCAACGAAGATATCCTTCCAAACATTTGTTTACTATCTCAGTTTCCCATCAGATTGAGGATGATAAGATGAGCTATGAGCTAACTGAGTACCAAGACAAGAAAATAATTCTGTCCAAAAATTTCCAGTGAAAATGGGATCTCTGTCACTTACAATAATATTTGGGTTTCCATGTAGCTTTTGAATTGTTTCCATAAATGCACTAGAAACTATACTGGCTTTAAATGGATGTGAAAATGCAAAAAAGTGTGCATACTTGGTAACTCTGTCAACTACCACCATGATGACACTCTTTCCCTCAGACTTGGGTAAACCTGTTGTTAGACTCGGTCCTGTCAGTCCCTTGTTAGAATCAAATTATCCAAGGTTCATTTCTTGTCATTCATTGATGTTACTGTGGTCCAGAAAAGAGTCATTTCAGAGTCAAGGTTTTATAGTTGGTCTTCAAACCTACAGGCTAGAAGAAGGTTCAGTGAGTTTATATTTCAAGATGGTTATCAATGCAAAATTGATTCTTCTTCAAAACCCTGTTTTGAAGAAGAAATCATCAAATGTGTTTTTCAGAATATGTAATTTGTCAACAATGTTCCAACGCTCTACAGTTCCTCAATGGCAGCCCTGTCTCAGCTTCAACAGCTCCTATCCCTGCAAAACACTCAACAGAAGAAAAGTCATCATTCAAGCTCAGAAAATTAGAAAAGGAAACAAAAGACAAATCTGTATTAAAGGTGAATAAATGCTAATTTTGAAACATCATAAAAGTGGGTCTTTGTGAAACAAAAACCAAATCCATCGCTATGTGAGATATTTTCATTGTTTGAAATGTCATCTGCATACAAGCGCTCATTTGAAGGTCGAAATTGAAGTGTAGGAGGGCCAAAATCGGTTTTCAGGACCGTGGAACGGAGCTGGAGGTGTGCGCTACGCATTGGAGGTGTGCGCTTCGCACTGAGGTGGGCGATACACATTGGGCCTCATTGGCCAGTGTAAAAATACACAGGCGCTACGCACTCAGGTGTGTGCTATGCGTTGGGTAGGGGCGCTACCTATACAGTCTCAGAGGCCAAAGAAAATTGTTTTTCATGGTAGTGATGGAGCTGACCACCATGTTCTCTGCAAACCAAAAGATGATCTGCGGAAAGATGCTCGTATGATGGAATTCACGACAATTATCAATCTTTTATTGTCTAAAGATCCAAAAAGTCATAGGTGAAAGCTTTATATTCGTATTTTTGTTGTTATTCCACTTACAAAAGACTGTGAAATGGTTGAATGGGTTCTTCATACCCGAGGTCTAAGGCATATTTTACAAGACTTGTACATTGCATGTCGCAAGTTTGACAAGGAAAAGACAAATCAGACTATGAAACAGATATATGACAAAAATGCATGCAACAATCAAGAAGTGGAAATGTCCAAGACCAACATTCTTCCAATGTTTCCTCCATAAGTTGTTTTTGAACACATTTTCTGAGCCAGCATCTTGGTTTCGGGCAAAGGTTGCTTATGCTCACACAACTGCTATCTGGTTCATGGTTGGTCATATTGTTGGTTTGGGGAATAGACATGGTGAAAATATTTTATTTGACTTGACGACAGGTATTGTGTACATGTCGATTTCAGTTGTCTTTTTGACAAAGGTTTGCCGTTACAGAAACCTGAACTTGTCCCTTTTTGATTCACTCAGAATATGCTTGATGGTCTTGGCATTACTAGATATGAGGGTATATTTTTGAGAGTTTGTGAAATAACACTGTTTGTTCTTAGGACACATCGTGAGACTCTCATGAGTGTTCTGGAGACGTTCATTCATGATCCTCTTGTGGAATGGACAAAATCTCAGAAATCTAGTGGGGAAGTTTAGAATCCACACGCACAGATCTTGTCAGCCTTTATCGTGAGATTTTTTGTTCATTTTTTCAACCGACATTCTGCACCA
Source organism: Pinus taeda (assembly GCA_000404065.3). Classification (NCBI taxonomy): domain Eukaryota; kingdom Viridiplantae; phylum Streptophyta; class Pinopsida; order Pinales; family Pinaceae; genus Pinus; species Pinus taeda. The sequence goes on along the minus strand of APFE030630644.1, from coordinate 4,323 downwards.
AGAGAATTGCAGTGATTTTCCTCATGTTTCCCATACTGAAGTGGTGTATCGAAAGGTCAAATTGGCGCACTAGGCCTCTCGCGCGGCGCACAGTTCCAACACACTAGTTTTTACATTTGGTTCTACAAAAGCTCGATCTTTTATGTTTTAAATGGGTTTGCGCAACAAATGTAGCATGTAGGGACTTTCCTCATCCAAATTTTTTTTATGTAATGTTTCCTTTCAACAGTACTCTCCATGAGAAGCACTGCACACTGTGCCACAGTTATGTATGTGATAAGCCTGGTCCATGTTCGCTTTGGGGCAAAGGGACTGCCAGTAATGATCACTGTCATTCTTCAGACAAAGAAGAGAAGTCGATAACCTAGAACCTTGCAGCATGCCAGAACTAACAAATATGATTACAACTCAACCTAGTGCATCTGGAAAGTTATCTTCTCCTTATATTGCTCCAAAACAGGAATTACAATTATTACCACAGCTTAGCATTTCTACAGGGGTTTCTAATGCAGTTGATAACCTCCAGCCTATAACCCAAAACAATGAATTTATATGCTTGGATAATATCCCAAAACAGAATCCTGGTAGTGATGATATAGAAACAGTTGTACTTATTACACATGGACAACAACCAGAGTGGGCAGTGCCTATGGCTCCTCAGGCAGATGTGAGTAATACCAAGGGATAGTTTTGTTCAGAACAAAGCTTTTCTACATCTCCGACATTGGTTGATCCTTTGTGTGGTGAGCTAAGCAGATCATGTGAAACAGTGAAAATGGGGAAGAATTGGCTTTATTAAGCCTGGAAAACTTTAACTGCACATCCTCAAAAGTGGTTCAGAGAGTGTTGCAGGCTTTTTCTCATATACCAGATTTGACTGTTTGGTATGGGCCAGATTCATACATGGCGTGGAATAATTCAGCACGAATGCTTTTGAGAAAATAATCCTAAAATCTTGTGGAAGAGGGTTGCCTGATGGGTACTTTGCATGTTGCAGTTCGATGGTTTACTAATTCATGAAAGCAGTTTGAAGAAACTTCCACCATGAAGCTCAAAAAACGATCAGTCAAATTTCAGCTCTTTCTTTTTTGAAAAGGATGTTTCAACAGAAGCAGCTCCAAATGAATTGATGAACCAGTTTCAAGATATGTGGAGGAGCAAGGGATTTCTTTGTATATGTGCATGCTAGCTTATGGTTAACATGGTCTGAACAATTGCAGAGGCTTGATTTTCGAAAGATGGTACTTTCACGAGCGTTTATGTGTCATGCAATGTTTGATCATGCACCTAGTTGTCATTGATATGTGTTCGCTGGTGATTGCAGCTGGAACCGGCGGTATTTTAGTTTAAAAGGCGATTTTTGTTGGCTTTATTCAAACGGTAAGTGGAAACAAATAGTCCGAGAATTAAATGAAGAATGTCTGCCACAACAGAGGGATAAGAACCGAAAGCCCAAATTAAACAAGGATATCCACCGTGGCAGAGAAATAGGAGCAATTTTCCTATTTTTAACTTCAGTTCCAGTTTAAATCTTGCTTTTTTCCTTTAATTGGTCATTATTGGAGCGCCATTCTACCTTCAGAAAAGTTTTTTGGCTTTTTAGTTTTGTTGGTTTAATGATAAAATGTGATGCCAAGTATAAATGTGAGAAATGCAAACACGACAGCTCTATTCAATCGGAGTCAAATATCATATTTTTGGGTGGTATAACGGTAATGAATAGACAGTCAAACCCAAATTAAACGCAAAATACCAACCTTAGCAGAAAAATAGGGACAAATTGCTTATATTTGTCTTCAGTAATGATTTGGAAGGTTCACACTACAGCTTCCGCCTTTGTATTGGTCACAGAAAGTCTCAAATGAAAAATGTAATGCTGTTCTTTAGAACCGATGAGTAGCTCTTTTACTATTTTCATGGCTTCAGTTGAAACAACGGCCTTGTTTTTGGGTCGATCTGTTTTCTCCTAGCTGAGTTTTATTTAATGTGTTGAAAATCATTTGTAAAGGGGAGAGAGTTTTGAGAGGTGCGTGGAGGAGAACAAAGCATTTCATTGTACAGTTGAATGACAGAGATTAATTAAATGGCCTAGCTCTGATTTGTAAGATTCTTGTGGTGTGGAAATTTAGCATACGTTTTTCTTCTGTTTCATATGTCTTTGTAATGTTCCCATTTCGTTTCATAATCGCTTCTAAATGAATATTTTTAAGTGAGAAAGGTAGAATTCAGTTTATTTTCTCTGTCTTGAGGAAGTGTTCATATTTAATGTTTTCTTCTGTTTGATAAGGATTCATCACACATGCCCTTGTCGACTTCTCAGCAGTCTTGCCATTCCGTTTAATCTCAATTTAATTGTTAAATTTTGCTCCTACCTCGCCTTATGGAATAATTTGTGCCTTTGATTAAATCTCTGCTCACGCTGTTCTTGATACCACGCTGCCCAGAAAACCCAATCATTCATTAAAATTCCTTTTCATATCTCTTTACTAGCCTAAAATCCGCATTCATTATAGGTCATCTCTGCCCCTTTGAAAACCTTTTACCAAGATAGACCCGGAGAGAGCCCTCTCCTATCCTCGTAGGGCTAGCTACGAGGCTGAGCTTGGTTTGATGTTGCCTTGAACCTCGCCTTTCTTCAGCCTGAGGCAGATTCGAGCGCTAACACCTCTGATAAAATCCATTGGAACCTCCTCCCGACGTTGGCTTGGAATGGATAAAGGTTGTAATAAACCCAGTCTCTTAATTGTTTCAACTTTATTTTGCTGTAAAACCAAACATTCCGCCACAAACTTTTGAATATCTGATTTAAGGCCCTCCCAAAAAATTTCCTTCTTAACCCTGTGGTAAGTTTATAAAAATCCCGAGTGCCCTCCTAAGGGAGAAGTGTGCAATTCCATAAGAATATTTTGTTTTAGCTGGGAATTCTTACAGAGGTATAAGCAATATTTGTACCATAAATAATCATTTTGCCAACTAAATGTATCTGACATATTGGAATCTTGTTGTAACTTTCAAATAAGAAGTGCCCACACTTCTTCATCATTCTTCCATTCCTCCCATGCTTCGTTTATCCAATCTGGTTGGATAATAGAAATGGTGCACAACAATGCCTCCACATCCTCATCCTTTCTTGAGAGTGCATATGCCACCACATTTTGCTTCCCTTTTTTGTAGATGATTTCAAAGTCATAACCCAACATCTTTGTGACCCACTTTTGTTGCTCTTCAGAGGATAATCTTCGTTCTAAAAAGTATTTAAGGCTATCATGATCCGTGTTTACCTTGAAGTGTCTTCCCATTAGGTAGGGTCGCCATTTCTTAAGTGCATGGAGTATTGCCAACATTTCCTTCTCATAAATAGCTTTGTGTAAAAACTTTCCCTTGATTGGACGACTTTCAAAAGCAATGGGTCTTTCATCTTGCAATAGAACAACACCAATTCCATTTCCTGAAGCATCACATTCCACAATAAAGGTTTTTGTGAAGTCCGGTGTAGCTAAGACCGGTGCTTGGCACATTGCCTCTTTAAGATGTTCAAAGGCCTTTGTTGCTTCCAGAGTCCATGAAAAAGCATCTTTCTTCAATAATGTTGTTAGAGGTGCTGCTATTCTCCCATAATTCTTAACAAACTTGCGATAATACCCTGTCAACCCAAGAAATCCTCGCAGATGCTTTATGGATGTGGGAAATTTCCATTCCTTAATGGCTTTAATTTTGCTAGGGTCTACCTTAACTCCTTCATGAGATACAATATGACCCAAATATTCCACCTCCTGGACTCCAAAGAAATATTTGGATCTTTTTGCATATAATTGTTTCTCCTCCAATAGTTGTAGCACCCTGTCAACATGTTCAACATGATCCTTCCAAGACTTCCTGTAGATTAGTATATCATCAAAAAATACTAACACAAATTTTCTAAGAATGGTTTGAAAATTGAATTCATCAAACCTTGAAATGTTGAAGGTGCATTGGTAAGGCCAAAAGGCATGACCAAAAATTCATAATGACCCTCATGAGTTCTAAATGCATTTTTTGGAATGTCTTCAGTCTTCATTCTGATTTGATGATATCCTAAACGAAGATCCAACTTGGTGAAGTAAATTGATCCATGAAATTAATCCAGTAATTCATCAATGACAGGAATGGGAAACTTATCTTTAATAGTGAGCTTGTTGAGCTCCCTATAATCCGGACACATGCACCATGATCCATCCTTCTTGTGCACCAATACTATTGGAGCAAAGAAAGAACATTGACTCGGTTGAATTATACCAGCCTCTAGCATTTCTGCAACCATACGTTCAATTTCACTCTTTTGGA
>APFE030630636.1:0-26326 GCA_000404065.3 Pinus taeda | reverse complement strand
ATCGTGATCATCAGATTGTAAGTTACAAAATGCACAACGGTAAAGAAACACACTTTACCTAACTCTATACTAGACCAAGTTGAACTTAACTATTTCCTATGTGTCGGAATATCCTAACAGTGGACATTACATTACCACACAATGTTGGGTAACGGGGCATCCATTTTTTAAATTCCAAGAGATGCAATTCTCCCCAACCCTCCTAGTGCATCTAGTAGTGTTGACTCTAGTACCATCATTATTTCCCATTTATAAGAACCTCTAGAGTCTCATATCACTACATATCACTTTAGGGATAATCCACTTAATCATTCCTTCATCTTTTATCAGCAACCCAGACCCTTATACATTGTTGTTTTTCAACCACCATGTTTTCTAGGTATGGATCAGCTCATTATATCCGAAGCCACTATTTGGTATAGTGACATCATGTATGCAAACCCAGAAATTCAATCCATTTGATTCATATATGCAATGCCAAATGATATTGGTAATCCACCATTTCCTTTCTCTAACAGTATCTATACACTCTTCTCACAAGAAGACATCCATAAATAAATGGTGAACCACATCATGAAAATTCGTTTGGAGTCCACTACTCTAAAAACTTCTTTTATGCCCATAGCATGCTACATTTATCCATACAACACTAGGGGTCACATATGCCCCTACATTTCCTCATCATACTTCGGAGGATCTTGTGCCAGTTGGGTCGAGATGCTTCAATCCATTATTCGAGTACTTGGAACACAATGGTACTCCACAAACTCTTCCTACTAGGGGCATCATTCCCACCTTTGCATACCAGATCAGTCCCCTCCATCACATATGCTAGGGGGAAGTATCCCATGCTTGGGGGCATGATGGGTCACCCCTTAGTAAATTCTCACTTGATCACTTTAATTCTCGTCTTAGACCCCAATGATATAGTTATGGTCGATTATCCTCCCATTCCTTGGATAGTTTGTCCTACCGGCCTCTCTAACGAGTACATATCGTAAATTCTTGATACATATCTTCAAAAATTCTACTCTATGTGATGCCACCCTTACCATCTAGTCCCTAGGTTTGACTTGGTGGGAGGGAATGATTCTATACCTCCTCTAGTAGTTCATTCTCATGATATTTTATTTCCTTAATTCTTCACCAGGAGACTTTATTCCAGGAAGCATTAAGGCCATCTTTAGACAAGTAAGGCCACCTACGTGGAAGTCATAGTTCCTGATTATATGGTTGGTTTTCCTGCTATGATCCCCACAAGATTTAGGGCCTTCTACTCCTCTCCAAATTCTCCACAACTCACTATGCAAATGAATTGGATTTGGAGAAAAAAGGATCTTTTCTAGGAAGAACCTTAGTCTTCCATCGCCCATTGCGACAAAACCGCAGCTCTATTTGAAAAACCATCAACACCATTGGAAATCTTTCATCGAGTTATATAATGTGTCTCTCTTTGTTTTTCGTAATTGGACACTTCATTTGGACACCATATTTTCTATCAGGTCTCACTTTGTCACCTCCTCAAATTAAATTTCTTCCTTTGAGCCACCTGGACTATGGTACCACTTTACCTAGGCACTAGTTGACTCATGCATTGATCTTCATCATGAGTAAACATCATTTACTCATGTTTTATGCTCTCCTTCAGGCCTCCCCAATGTGGAAACATCATCAAGTCACCCTTGTTTATAACATCAGAGACGAGTAACCCTTGTATTTATGGAGTCTTTTTTGAGTCCCCTTGTGTCATGTTACAGTGTTTCATACATCATCATGTTGCATCCATCCCATTATACATATTTGGCCTCCATATTTACTACTCTGTCTTTGCCAAACCATAGTTTTATTCAGTGACCATCCCCTCTGGAATCGAGTCATTTGATTCCATGTCAACCATCCTTATTATGCTCTGACAAGGGAAGTCACCAGTCAACCACCCATGTTGTTTCCTTCCATCATCCTCCCTGGTGTTAGTCCATTAGTCACTCCACTATGATTCCTTGTGCCTTTGTTAAGGATTCCTCACTTCCTTAACTCTCGTAGGCCCTCTTCTCTCGACCTCAACACATTTATTCTAGAAGAGTGGTCTAGAGTGTTGTATACGGTGGTTCTAGCTTCCATCTTTGTTTGGTACCTCAAGTCAAGCAAAGTGACTCATAATTTCCCTTTGACTTGGTTGTTTCTCATGTGCTTGACATCAGCTCCTTATTTCACGATTAAGATTCATACACTTGACGGTTTGGTGATACAGGTGTGTGTGAGATGTTTTAGACCTCATGAGGGGGTGGCCCTTCAGGTAGCCCCCCACATGCCTAGATAACCACAAATTTTGATCCAACCTCCAATGAAGCTCCACAAATGTGATGGGTTTGGTTTACGTCGCTTGCAGCACCCACAACATGCATGCCTCCTTGAGATTATCCATTCAGATTTTGAGAGCCCTTTCTTGTTTAGCAATGCTACTTTGGTTAGTATCCCCCCTCACCATGTCATCTCGAGGGCAATTATATCTCATGTACTCATATGTCATTATATTTAGTCCTGGCCTATGTTTTTCTAGGCGCATTATGTATATGGGATCCATTGTATTATTTCATATCCCATTGATGCCAATGTATCATGTATCATGTATCATGTATCATGTACTTTGTATGTCAATCCCACATTGTTGAGCTCATCATTATTATTCGTACGCAGTTATCTCAGCAGTTATGGGTATGCCTCCCTCTCCTCATTTGAGATCATGTACTCCCACATAAAAGGAGACTACCATCAATTTAGTAGGTCTCGCCCCCTCCATTATTCATCCATCCTTGTATTGCTCTCTCTCTCTCTCTCTCTCTCTCTCTCTCTCTCTCTCTGACTCTCCTTTGGTGTCTTGTGGAAGTGTAGCCTACAACATATTTCGATCATATGATTTTATCTTAACACTCATACGTGTGGGGGCAATCCGTTATCACCAAAAAATGATCACCTAACCATTTCTAACTAGGTGGATCGAAATACACCATGTAGATTTAATTTTACCATTTTAAAATCACTTTCACTGTGGAAAATAATTTAGTAAACCACTTTTATTAAATTATTTTCGAATTTAAATCAAAAAAACCGATGAGAATAATTAGATAATAAACTTTATATGAACTATACTTAAATCTTAATCTATTTTCAACCTCTTAAATTAAAGTAATTGGAGTTTATAAATTTTTCGCTCTTGAATTCTTTTCATTAATTGGCCAGAATAACTTATAATTTGTTTACTTCTAACAAAAGAAAACTAAAGAAAGCACATAAAACTATGCTTTTTAAATAATATTTATAATTACATAACTGGCATAGTAAAAAGTAAATAATTTTAAAATTAAACAAAAATCACACAACCGAACGCAACGAAATATAAATTTACTTGATTATTATTATTACAGAAATCACAACCTAAAACCAAAATGCCACGAAATTTACCTCGTTATTGTTACAGGGTATGGGAATGCCACAGAATTTACCTCGTTATTATTACAAGATATGCCCAATTGAATCCTCTGCTTCCTTTACCTAATTTTCTTCGTTATGCCATGAATAAGCTAATCAATCTCTTTTTAAATTATATATATATATATATCGTTTTCAAAATTGAGTTTGTTAATATTAGCGTGACTTTTTTTATTTTGTTATTTTTTTATTTAATTTTTTCTTCTTTAAAGTAATGTTACGCATATCTTCAGCAATATACAATTATATTATCACACACACACACATATATCTATTGCATGTACAACCCAGTTATAGGGAGATGTTGTCACATACATTCGTTATTAACAAAATATATATATATATATATATATATTATTTATATATTATAATATGTTGTTTAATGTAACGTAATGTTATGTACAGACATCTCCTCATAATTGGGTTGTACATTGGCAATATATATATATATATTATATATATATATATTATATATATATATATATATATATATATATTTTTGTTTTTTAAATGTAACTAATGTTATGTGACTACATCTCCCTCATATCTGGTTGTAGATTGCCTCTCGGTGTAATCACTTTCACTGTGGAAAATAATTTAGTAAACCACTTTTATTAAATTATATTCTAATTTAAACAAAAAAACCAATGAGAATAATTAGATAAATCACTATTTATTTAATTTTCTCTAGGAATAATTATTAAATTGTTATTTAATAATTATTCCTTGTCAGATTTAACTAAATCCCTTGGGAATAATTAAATTAATCACTATTTATTAATTTTCTTTATTTTTGTTATTGGAATAATTGTTAAGTCACTATTTAATAAATATTGCAATTTCACACCATTCTTAATTGTCGTGAAATAGTTAATAAATCATTTTATTTGTTAATTACTTCTAAATAAAGAAATTTAACCATTTTAAATATATTGTCCCTCTCCGATAAATATGATAAGGTACTCTGAGCGGTTAGATCTTGATTTGGTTAATATTATTTTATTATTATTCATTTTCGAGATTAACTAAATACTTGTTATAAATAGGAGGGATTTTTCATTCATTATTCGCCATGATCATAATCAAAGTCACCATTATCATCTTTTTTCTTTTGAGCTCCCATTCGAGTTCTCCACATTTTGTGTGGGTTTTTCACATATTGAGAGAGAAGATCATTTTCTAAAGCATCAAGGAAATCAAAGGACCCATCCCACTGACGGGGAATTATCTGCCCATCTATAAAACTCCTTCACTAGGTGATTTTAATAAACGATTCATTCATTTAAAGTCTATCCATTTGGGTTATTACATTGGATATTTTTACTATTTCTATCTATTGTGATTCTGTTGAACCTTCTTTGACGATCAAAATATGATGAAGTTTGGTCAAGGATTAGGCTTTGGAAACATCGATGGAAAAGAACTTTTGACAATTGGAGAGAATGGGAAGAAGGATGACCTTGGTGTTTGGAAGTGGATGGTTGGATAGATTTGAGGATTTGAGATGGCAGTTGATGTCAAAGGAGGAAGTAGGGAAGTTACCTTTTCCATTGATACAGGTGGATATTGGTACTCACCCACCTATTTCACTAGCTCAAAGAATTATTCTCCTTTATGACAATATTTTTACATTTTTTATAGTCCTAAACTTTTGGGGCCATTGTGAGGCCCTAAACGAAATTATTTTCACATGGAAGTGGTTAAGGAACTAGCCATAAGTATATCCTAGGACCATTCTGAATTTTTACTTCTTGGATAGACCTTTCCATTCGGTTATCGAGAACGAAAAATGAATATCATATCAAAATGTTACAACCACAGGAAGTTGATGTACCAACTAACCCCATCAATGCCACAAACCTTTTGGTGTTTCATTTCCTAGGGTTAATATTTTGGATGTTTAGAATTTTATCATTACTTTTTAAGTTAAAAAGGTCCTTTCAACCTCATTCTAATAACTTTTATGAATGTGCATAGCCACCATCTCTCTCTATTTATAGATAACTACCACCACTCTAGCTAGTTTGTGTTTTAAAATTCTTGTTATTTCATTTGTTAATAAAAGTTGGTTTTCCACCAAATTATTGTAATCTATGTTATATTTCTCTACGTGTGTTCCATTTACTTTCCTACATTTCATTTCATTCCTTGTACACCCTCAATTAGTGGTATTAGAGAAATTTTCTCCTTATTATTTCTTAGTGCATGTCCCCAACGAGGTCAGGGTATAGAGAGTTGGGTCTTGAGCTAGTTTCAATTGGGAATGATTGTTCTCACCAACCCAAGTGGGCTCCCATGGTGAAAGAAAAGAGATTTGATGAAGTAGGAGATCCTATCAAGTTGTTGCTTCAGGAATCTTTCGCGTGATAGAGGAATAGATGGTGGAAACTTCACCTAGATCCTTCGACGACTTTGAATAGCACCTAAGGCACCTTCAAAAAGAAACAACTTCAGAGAAAAGACACCATTCAAGGTACAAGATAAATTTTTTATCCCCTTATTTGAAGGCCAAAAATATGCAAATGCTTTGGTGAAATCACTAAATATGTTAGAGCGATATTGCTTTATCCAAAAAATTCCTGACAATGAGAAGATCAGCGTCTTTCTTCTAAAATTCGTCCCCCATTTCAAACATTGGAGGGAACATTACTCCAAGAGGCACAATGAATATGAGCATATTCTATTCAAGTAGGTCCAACATGGGCCACTTTTGTTGATTCCCTTAAGGAGGAATTCCACCCAGTAGGGAACTATGACGAACAATACACTAGATGGACAAACCTGTGATAGGAGAGAGACCATACAGTGCCATAGTACACCAATAATTTCCATACCTTGCTCTCAATTATGGGTATTAGATACTCTGAGTAGCACCTTTTCTTGAAGTACCATAGTGGCATACATAGGTACATCCAAACAGGGATGGATTTTCTAGACATCTCCTCATTGGGAGCCACTTATCAATATGTTTTCAAAATCGAGCAGAAAATGAAGCAATGGAATAAGTGGGAGTTTGGATCTACAATTATACCACAATAGAAGCCTGTAAAAGGAAACCCTAACTCACAGAGAAAGGGACAAATAAAGGAGAGCCAACCTCAAGAAAACTAGCCCATGTTGCAAGTGAAGAAGGGTAATGGGAAGTCAAGAAGGGACACTGGAAAGTAGTGTGAGTTCCATAAAAGCACCTGGCACAACACTAATGAATGTTGCTCAAAATAATAATTTTCGGTGGAACATAAAGAAAAGTAAATAGACTCTAGCTCTAATTTTGAGTTTTAATAGGATAAATGAAGCATATCACTTATGAAAAACCCAATGCTACCATCACAACCACAAAGATCTAACCAAAAGATCTAGAGTATCTTGAATAGGGTGAGTTCTTCTTCCACTTATAGATATGGGTGAAAGGGACCCCACTCCATTTTATCATTGACAGCAAGAACCAAAGGAACTTGATATTATCTAATGTCATCAAGATATTAAATTTATTGACAATGACACACCCCAACCATACACCATTGTTTGGGTGAGCCATGGATGAGACATATGTGTTAGGAAGTATTTATGTCTATCCTTCGACATTAATTCCTTCAAATATGAGGTATTATGTGATCTTTCCCCACTTGAAGTTTGTGATGTTATTTTAGGAAAACCTTATATGTGGAATGCATGTTTTTTATGAGTCGCATCCTCATAGTATCATTGTTATTATCATATGTTAGTTCTAAAGGATACCAAAGGTAGTCCCAACAACTGTAGTTTCACTGATCTTAGCAAAAAGGTAATCTCTCAAAATGAAAAGTTCATTCTCTTCATGGTTCAATAAAAAGGTGAAAGGAAGGTAACTACAACAACCAAAACATCTACATGAAGCCTCTCTATACTATCAAAGCAAGTGGAAAAGATTCTAGAGACACACCGAGATATCTTTGCTCCACCTATGGGGGTTCCCTTGTTGAGAAAAATAATTGTTCTTTTAATTTAGTGCCACAAATCTGACTCTCACGTTAATTGTCAATCCAAGTATGCCTTTTTATTTGAAGGCTATAGCAAAAATTATATGCAAGGACAAATGGTAACTAGTGCGCGTGAATATCAACCCAATCATTGTAGATACCACTCTCAGTAATCCAACACTCTTGATATTACACTCTCAAACCTTTCTCACACTTCTTGAAAATAAACACACATTATAGAATAAACCACTTTGTCACACAACCACTCATATTCAGAAAGAAACAACACTCTTGGAAATCAGTCACTCAAGTAAATGTTGAAAGACATATTTTAATAAATTAAACATATCACCAAACTATAACAGGAATTAAATAATTATTAGACTAACAAAGGGACAGGTTCAAGACCTATGTTGTTACATAATACATAGGTTAGAATTCCACAATCATTCAATAATGAATAGGATTAATAGTAATAGTGAGAGTAATCATATATGAATCATAATTGAGAGGAAACAAATAAAATTGCTAGAGTAACTTCCTAACCAATGATCCTTGCAAAGAAGGAGGGTCCTTCCTCCCTAAGATGGTTGGTACACTACACAACACACAAGCTAATCATCAAAAAGGTACGGTGCCACAAATGATTGAGATTTGTGTCAATGAAATATACAGGATTACAATGTTAGTGCTCTCCCCCTATATATTTTGTTATTTCTATGTCTATATATATGTTTGTTTGCATACAGAGAGCTCACCTCTTTATAATTTCAGACTACACAGATAATATCAAATCAAGAATAGACATTAAGAGTTTAATAACAATTTCCATGGTTGGGACATAGTTGTAAGAACTTTTCCAGATTACAATAATTCATCTATGGAAAATCTTAACTACTTCAGTTTTGTTTTCCATGAATATATCCTCTGATGGTTGAGCTAACTTTGACCAAATACTTTTCCAGATCAGTCTTCATTACTAATTGAGTCCTTCCCCATCCTTCGTGAGGAAAAATTGGAAAGTGTAGTCCTTTAATAGTATCTCAACATACCACATACCTAGAAAAATCTCATTTGTTAGTTTTATGATGAAAATAGCCTAAATTAGTAGTTCTCATGAAAAACTAAAAGAACAATTAGATGATAAGGATGACATATAAAAAGAGACATACTTAGGTTGATAATGGATGTTACAGTGGTAAATTATGGTCTTGAGAGTCAAAAAGGGTAAAGAAAGGATAGGAAAATGGAATAAAAAAGGATGTCAATTCCACGTCACAACAACTCCCACAAAATTAAACATTTTCATGTCCTCATACAAACCCTTATAACTAGTTTCTGGTGTGTTGAGAATGGAGTTATAAAAATTTGTAAACTCCTACAAAATCCTCTAAATATGCTTTGTATCCTCGAAAAATAACCAATTCCATTTCCCATCATTTATCAACTAAATGATATGGATGTTGATAATGGTATGAAGGGATCCAAATAAGAGTAAGTATGATCCTAAGTCCAAGCCATATAGGCCCACTTATTTTGATGCATTCTACATATTGAGAAACCTTGGAGAGTGTATATATGAAATTTTTAAAGAAATAAGCATCCTCATCCCTCAATGCCTTCCTAGAAGAATTCCATCTGAGCCTAATCCTCTCTAATGCATTATGCTTCATCCCTCTAATAATTCGGAGATAGTGTTCCAAAACTTTGTTGGTAAATTTCTTTATCTTATTTTTGGTGTCTGGATATTACCATATTCTATTATACATTGTTGAGACTCTTTCAGCAGGTCCAAGTTCATCTCTAATAAATAATTTCATCATTCCTTCATTAGTTGTTATAGTGTCACAGGGATGCTTCCAACGGACTTGATTTTTCACAAAGGATACAAAGGCTCTCAACTAAACATCCCCAACATATGGTATAATATCAAAGATTCATTCTCCAAAATAGGCACAACCATGCAAGTATAATTCACACTTTAAATGTTGTTACAGAAAGGTGGCATTTTGGAAAGTTTCTAGTAAGTATTAGGCCTCCTTCATCTCATATGGTTATTTATCCTTGAGGGATTTTAATTGAAAAAGGAAGTGTTTCTGTTACATATACAAGGAATGGGATGGATAAGGAGGTCTGCAACTCAATATGTTGTTAACAAGTTTGTACATTCACTCATTTTCTTGTTGTAATAGTTGTACTTCCCCTTGAAATTCTTCTACTTGTAACATTGCTTCCTTCATTTCTTTCAGAATTTTTATTAAGTCCTGAAACTTCAGCTTATCATCCCAATTCCTCTTAAGATCATCAACAATTTCTTTATGTTGTTTCAGAGGAATGAATTCATCCTTCACCAAAATCGATAACTTTTACCATTTCTCGAACTCTTCAAGCAATAGTGTTAACTTCAACAACTCTTCATATTTTAACCGATTTATCTTTGTTATTATTACAGTAACAAATACAACATCTTTTTTTGGAATATTTATTCATTCCCTTTCTCCTCCTAATGCACTATATCAGCTACTAGTTCTTGTGTAATAGCAACATCGTCAATAATTTCTTTTGGAATAGCAACCAATTTTATTTCAGTTTTCTTTGTTTTAGTTATTGGTTCTTGTGTAATAGGAGCATCATAAATTGGTTCTTGTGGAATAGCATATTGTTTTTCTCCATCTTGTTTTTCTTTAATTTTTTATTCTTGTGTAACAACAACACCTTCAGTAGGTTTTTGTGGAAACGTTGTTTGTAATTCTTCATCTTGATATTTAACTTTGATTCCAACCAAAATAGTGATTGGACATTCACAACCTACTTCCTCAAGCACTTGTTTACACCCTTCACACAATCTTACTATTGTACCATCAAGTAACACTATTTCTCCCACCTCTATTAGGTTTACTAGTCCATTTTGTTTCCTAAACTGAAGTTGTTCCTCAACCATGGCAAGTTGCTTCTTTAAATTTTCATTTTCCTCCTTCATTATTAATTTTCTAGAACAAAGAGGGTCAATTTCAAACTTCCTTGGTAAAGTGACACCTTCATGTTCCTTTGTGAGCTCTTTCTCATTTTGTTGTTCCTCAGGTTTCTTCAATTTTGGTGATGCAGCAAGAAATTATGTTGCTAGGGTACATTATTTTACAAGCTCTTCCTCTTTTTCTTCATTTTTTTAGCCCTCACACCCCTTTTTTTTTTGTTATAATAGTAAATTCCTCAAGTACTGGGGTATTCAATGGTGTGACAGCTACCCGCACTTGCTTCTTAGGGTTATTTCCACCCAATGGCTTCTTCAATGACCTATTTTTCACCCTTGATTGCAAAGGAGTCAAATTTTCAAATGCTTCCATAAATTTCCTAGGTGTTTATTTTTAAGGAACCCCTACTTCAACTGACATTGTTCCACATTCCCATATTTCAGCAATCTCTACATCAGGCCCTTCTTCTTCAATAAAGCATCCATAATTGTTTCTCTTGGACCGTCCACTAGATATATCCAAGTTTTCTTCAATGTGTGACATTTGTCCTTCAATAGATGTATCAGAATACACTCTTAGGGAACTCCATATTTTAGGGTTTCAACGATAATATTTAGGAGGTGTAGCCACTCTTATTTGTCTACGAAGTGTAACTACCTTATTTTCTAGTGTTGTCTTAGCACTTACCTCTTGTTCTTCACCTTCACTTTCCTACCAAAGCATTTGCATCCATATTATTGTAGTGAATGAATTATAATCAACTTAATTAGTGTAAGGTTGGTTAAACAGGTCATGGATGTTTTTCCACATGCATTTCCTCTGCCATATGACGTAATGACTTAAATAAGTAATAGGGAAAATTTATTAACTATTCATTAAAAAGATGTGCCAATAACTAAAAATCATAATGAAATATTGTCCCAAAGCATCCCTTTGTTTCTGGGAAACTAGTGTCTTTTCGATCTGCTAGCCCTCTAGGATTGGCAACTTTCCTAGAAACAAACAATCAAAGCAATTTGTGATTTCCTCTATGTATAATAGAAAAGAGAGAGAGCCAAAGGAACTAACCTATATCTTCCGCTTAACTCCTTGCTTGATCTCTCTCCCTCTCAACAGAGCTTGTAACTCCTCTCCTACTTATCCCTCTTAGAGAATACCTGTGGAGACAAAGTAACGAAACACCATCAAAGCATCTTGATCTATTATATCATAAGCATTGCAGAATCAGAAATACAATGAACATACAATGGCATTCACAAATAACAACATTCACAAATACACGATTGTATGGAGGAAAATTCAAAGAACTTTATTAAATATGAAGGGATAATTAAAACCCAGTTATCTGATCCAACATCATCCTCCTAGCATCAAAGCCTTCTTCACCTCATGAAAATCAAGATCACCCAACAATACAATGCTCCTTCTCAAAGACAAACTATCAACACTTCCTTGCAAATTACAAAATTCCAACCTCCAGATCTCTCAGATGAGGGATCCATTTGTAGATGTGTGCAAGGGTGTGATTCATCTCTAGGTTTTTTATTAGTGTCATTCCACTTGTTGTTCTTGGTTCCAATTGGAGATTTCTTGGATCTCTTACGCATCCCTGGGTGAATTCAGAGAGGCAAGTGTCATAAAAGAAGTTTCTAGAAGATTCCATGAGCATCCACTTAGCAAACTGCCTTGGACATTTGTCCAACCTTTCTCATTGCACCCTACAAAAGGCCTCATCAGTATGCATCACACCTGGCTAGTGTAGTAGTCAGTATGCATCGAACCCTGACATTGGAGCAGTTAGTATGGTCATGTTTTGGCCAGTTTTGAATGGTTTTCCAGGTGGAACTTTTGGGGAATGATGTAATCAGTTGACCATGATCATTTAGGGTATGAAACAACATTTTTAGGGGTTAAACATCCCTTAGTTTATCGACATATAAGATTGGGGTTGCAGTGCCCAAATATGTCTATAACAGTTGCCCCCTAAAGCATGAAGTCATAAATCTTTGATGTCAGGTGAAATGCTTTATCATGAGGATCCGAGGTTTTCGAAATTGGAAGGTGATCTGTATAAGATACAATACAATACATCATCATAGTATAATTTTCCTGATCTAGTTGAGGCAGGCATTCCCATGCTCAAATTTATATATTCATTTTCATGTACATAGAACAGATAATTGTCTGCAGTTGCAGACTGGTGATTCTTTATATGTAGAGTCATCATCCCTAGTTCGGATGACCATCTGTGTAGCTTCTATGTACATTTGATATCTTTATATCCCTGAATATACCGCAGATCGGATGGATGAAACTAGATCCGGGGTCTTCAAACTCGTTCAATCTTTGCCCGATGTACAAGTCGATCCACGTGAGAAGATGTTCTGAAGTCGAACATGGAAAGACATCGCTTGATTACCATCCAATAATGTAAGTTGTTAACAGATGTGAGAGGAATCACTGATAATGATAATGACCCTCAAGGTACTACAGTACAGTTCACATGGCGTGAATAAACGATCCGATGTTGAACAACATGCAAAATATTTCGGTCAAAGGCCAGTAATGTCAACTTGTCGCTAAAAGTGAGAAACTTGCCATTGAATCATGTAAGCTTCAAAGTACTGAAAGGGTTGTTTCTAGGTCAACTTTTTGGATAATGAGCTGATGTCGACAAGAAGTGACCCGTTGTAGGAGGGCCTTAATGTATCCCACATCTACGACACAAAACGAAGCAAAATGATTTTCTGGAGGTGAAAACGATCTGACAACACAAGGTTCAGGAATGGCAGTCATGAAAAATGGAGGGTGAAGGTATTGCAGTGGATGAGTCATTAACTGGATGGTGGTTTCTCAACTGAATGACTTCTCTTGAACATATATGTGACACTGAGATGGATTGGTAGCGTTAACTCCAACAGATGGATGGTGCCGAATACCAATGGTGAAATGATCGGTGAATGGAATAACCCAACCTGACTCAATCGAGGCAATGGAGTGAAAGTGTCATGTTCAAGAGCAACCTGCTACCATAAAATTCTTCAATTTTTCTTCCCTTTTTTCCCCAGTCATTGCGGACCAGTACCTCTTTATTTTTTTCAAGCTTGATGAGCATAACATATGCTTGTTTTATAATTTTCCCTTCAGGAAAACCTGCCACTACATTTTAGTGAGTCTAGCGACAGTGAAACTCGTTCTTGCCTACGTGGACAATTTCGTCGCTATAATGAGTTTAACGACAAAGACAACTCAGTCCTTTTCATGTTTAGAGATTTTGAAAAGGGATGAAAAGGAAACTCCAATAGTTCTTTTTCGTAGCATAATTCCTTGAGTCCAAAAAAGGATAAAATAATACAAAAGGGATGACTTTTCGATCACTTTAGCGAGCCGAAAAAGACAAGCGCTCGAACTTTTTCATGAGATAATCCCTCAAGTCCGAAAAAGATTAAAATATATAGGAGGGATGGCATTTTGATTACTTTAACAAGCTGGAAAAGCCAATAGCTCGATAAACTTTTCATATTTAACGAGTCTGAAAAGAGTTTAAAGGAGACTCCTTTTTTCAGGAATGAGTGGCGTTTAAGGTAGCAACTGGTTCCGGGTAAGCTTGGAACTTCTCAAAACATGGCTATGTGAAGAAATTGGCTAACAAGACCACTCGTTGTAGTTGTTTCTCAAAAGGGTAAACAATCAAGTGGAAGCATATGATTGGCCAAACGAATGGACGTGATAGCAAGAACACAACCAAGGCATAGCATGGTAATCACAAAGGTTATTTACCGAAGGTGGGTTCATTTTTTAACAAGATTGAACCTTGGGGAATTATGCTCAGTGGTAGGTTTATTTTCTAACGAGCTTAAACCATGTGACAACATGCTCAGTTTTTAGAATTCTTTTTATGTAAGTTAGAAACGACAAAACTAAAAATCCAGAAAAACAAAACTAAAAAGCTAGAAAAACTAGAAAGCTAAGTAACTCTAAGGTTAGGTAGGATGGTTTCATCAACGATTAGACAAAACACTTCCTTTGCTTCATCCACAAAGTAGACAAAGGTGAATGGTGTGTTAGACCAAACACCTAACCTAAGAAGTTAAAAAGCTAAAAAGCTAAAAAAATGAAATTGGTCATTTTTAGCTTGCATAAAAAAGGTTTGCATGCCCCCAGTCATCAAGAAAAGGAGAGTCTCTAGTAGCCATATGGAAATCATTGTGGTTAAGAAAGATTGTTTCGTCCACAAATCAGACAAAACACTTCCTTAGCTTTGTCCACAAAATAGACAAAGGTGAATGGTGTGTCAATCCAATCACTTAACTTATAGGGAAATTCATATGGTAGGATGGTTTCGTCAGCGTTTAGACAAAGGACTTCCTGGGCTTCATCCACAAAGTGGACAAAGGTGAATGGTGTGGCATGGCACTTCCAATCACATAACCTACAGGGAAACCTATTTTTTCAGCTGGGTTCATCCGCCAAAGCAGACAAGGGTGCATGCCCCCTAAGCTTGGCTACATTCACCGGAATACTCCCGACAATCAGGTGGATGGAATGAAGGTTGAAGAGCCATTTTCGACACAAAAGGACCATTTAGGGATGATGATCGACTTGGAGCTATGCTTAAACCGGGAAATGAAAGCTAGTTAATAGTGACAATTTTTCCTTCATGCGAGAAACACATCACTCGAAAGAGTGTTGAAACAATAGCTTCCATGTTATAAACATAGTCATGTCCAAGGAGTAGATTGTAATCTAATGGTCCTTGGACTACCATCACGTTCAAGTGAACAATTTTCCTTCTCAAAGTTATCGGTAACTTACGAAGGATCCCTAATAGTCGACTAGTTCCTTTGTTAAAGCCTGATAAATTTTGAGTAACAGGCATAAGCGATGGCGATCCAAGCGCTTTCCAAGCAGTTGAGGAAAGGATATTCACTGATGCCCCATCATCTATGATAGTGCCAGACACGATCATTTTGTAAACTTGTACTATGATCCAGAATGGTACATTAGTAGGAAGGCGAGATCTTGCTAGTTGATTCCAATCAAAGGAAGTGACTAGACTGCTTGGAGGGGGTACCGAATAAATAGTTGAAATAACCCTTTGAGTATCAGGAACTAGGGGACTCTCTTCTTGTTGTGAAGGAACGGGTGGATTACCCCCAAGTTCATCGGACTCTGAAGTGAAAAAAGAATTTGAACTATATCGTTCTCACTCTCTTTGGGAAGGGTATGATCTTCTAAAGGTAAAACAAGGTCGACTGCCATTTCGACCTATTGACTTTGGTCTAGTATGGACTTAGAAGATTCACTTTCAGCAATATGTGTTTCAACCGACGGTTGAGTTATGCCAGTTGGATTTTCAACAAGTAAAGGACTTAAGGAGAGCTTCCTGTATCTAGGTGGAAGTCGTTACGATGAAGCAGGATGGTTATGTAAGACTCCTTTGGCTTCATCCAAAAAAGGACAATGGGGAAGGGTATGATCCCCTTCACATAACTTACATGGAATTTGGACCTTTCTTTTCTACCCATTATTAATAGTTGATGGTGTGCTATCAACGTGATCACCAAAAGTTGATGACACCGTTTGGTGTGAATGGGAGGACCATTCTCTCAAGATCCGAGGAATGCATGAACATTCTCGATGAAGATGGTATCCTCTACAAATTATGCATGGATCTTTGGGTTTGAAAGGCTTAGTGTGCAGATTTTCACCAGATGCTACATGGTTGTCCCCTTGGTTAACTTAATTCTTCTTCTTCTCCTTCCCTTTATTCCTCTTCTCAGTCACCTGGTTACTAGCATCACTATATTCACCAAGCAAAGAGGAAGAAGGGGAGGGAGAAACAAACGAAGAAGAAGGTGAAGGTTCAACTTTAGTATCAAGTAGTTGCTAATTCGATTGCTTAGGAATCAGGGTATTTTGAATGACAGAGGTTGAGAATAGCCATAGTGGCAGGACAATTGTGATTCTCGAAAGGGACAATGTAGCCATATACGAAGCACCAATATTTCCCCAAGAAGAAAATGGACTAGGATTCCCCTCAAAAGGGCTTCCTTGATTGGTGGTTCCTGGATTTGTCTCCATATATCTCGACCTAAGATCAATGAAGGAACAGGGATGTTATTCCAAATTAAATAAATTTTAATGACGCTTTGACACAACTTTACTTTTTCAATTTTTAAGAGTCGAGAAAAACCTAAATATGACTCTAGTCCCCTTCAATTTTTAATGAGCTTGAAGTGACAAGTGCTCAGATGGACCTTTTCTTTTAAGGAGTTGAAAAGGAACAAAAGTGACTACTCTGAAAATCTAGAAAGAGGGATTACCAAACCAATCGCAAAACTGCAATATACACCTTGGTGATAAATTAAAGAGAAATTACCAAGGACTTATGTATGGCAATCAATCTTCCTGAATGTTGTGTTCGGTGCATTGTGATTGATAGGGCAGCAGACATAACTTCCTATGGATAAAGGATGTAAGCCTATTGTGGTCTCCCGATATATACTCAACTGTATGGGGATCACAAGTTTGTGCTAGCACTTTTCGTATCAAAGAGGAGGAATCACCCAACCTTCAATGAAAACGATAGTTACTAGATTTTACGACGCCAGAACATGTCTCTAGCCTAGACCTCTGGATTTGTTGCATTAGGTTCCAAAGCGTTGTTAGGTTCATTGAGATTTATTTTAGAGTTGATCTTCTTTAAAAAAAATTCTTTCAATGGCTTACTACGTGATGTTGATTTTAAATTCCTAAAAATGCAATCTGCATGGATAAGCAATCGTTGTTTATTTTTATCAATGAAAATCCTAGCTACTAGGGAAAGAAAATTACGATTCTTTCAAACAAAGAGCAAAGAGCACACTCTAAATGCACTTTCCTAAATTATTTTTTGCACACAAGCTAAATGCAAATGCAAATGCATGTATTTGTTTTTTTATCCCTTAATGTGAGAAATTCCAAAAAAGAGAACTAATTATAGATCTAAAATATTTCATTCAAAGCGACATTTCGACAATCTCTTTTTCAAAATAGAAAGGAATATTAAACAACATTTTTAAACTTCGAATAGAAAATTCTTTTGACACTTCAAATATCAACAAATGAAATCAAATACATGACAAAAAGTTCAATCGACAATTCAGAGAAGGGAGACCCGACGACACTTCTCTTTATGACACAAAACAACAGTTATGACACTTTTGTACCAAAATGACAGATCGATTCAAGAAACTTTTTGACAAAGGATTGTAAATGATGGACAAATACATAAAAACATTTACTAATCCTAATCAATGGAGGCTGGTCTATGTAATGCAAGCAGGCTTTAGTAATGAGGTATTGTTCATAAGTAGCAAACAAACTAAACATAGTTGAAAAAAGGACAAAAAACCCAAATTTCAAGGAGGGAAATAGGCTCAGTCAGTCATCGCACTTGGGCTTCACAGAAATAGGGATGAATCGCACTTTTTAGGCTCAGGAGGTGTGATGCATACTAGTTGAGAGTGACAGACAGTGCGATGGTCCAGGGAGCACAACTGAGGTGGATTTTGGCTCAAATTTGCATTTGATTTCAATGATTTAAGTTGAGATATGATGGACAATAAAGAGAAAAGTATAGAGGAATGAACTTGGGAGGTTACTGAGCTACCACAAGGGCATCTAGAATTATTGTAAGTCAGATGTTCAATTCATAAACTAAACCGGATATTTACTGAAGTAGCATTCATCTACTATGCACTTGTAGAGCAAGAGCAGTTCGAAGGCTATCTGGCTAACTTCAGGCTCCATCTATAGTTTATAAAGAAAACAAAAATAACAGTTAGTCATCTATTCTATCCTTAGCAGAGTCGCCATTTTGTCTCTAGGGAAACTAGTGTCTTTTCGATCTGTTAGCCCTCTAGGATTGGCAGCTATCCTAGAAACAAACAATCAAAGCAATTTGCGATTTCCTCTATGTATAATAGATAAGAGAGAGAGGTAAAGGAACTAACCTGGATCTTTTTCTTAACCCCTTGCTTGATCTCTCTCCCTCTTGATAGAGCTTGTAACTTCTCTCCTACTTATCCCTCTTAGAGAATACTTGTAGAGACAAAGTAACAAAACACCATCAAAGCATCTTGATCTATTATATCATAAGCATTGCAAAATCAGAAATACAATGAACATACAATGGAATTCACAAATAGCAACATTCAAAAATACACGATTGTATGGAGGAAAACTCAAAGAAATTTACTAAATATGAAGGGAGAATTACAACCCAACTGTCTAATCCAGCATCATCCTCCCAGCATCAAAGCCCTCTTCACCTCACGAAAAGCAAGATCACAGAACAATACAATGCTCCTTCTCAAAGACAAACTATTAGCACTTCCTTGCAAATTACAAAATTTCAGCCTCCAGATCTCTCAGATGAGGGATCCATTTATAGATGTGTGCAAGGGTGTGAGTCATCTCTAGTTTTTTATTAGTGTCATTCCACTTGTTGTTCTTGGTTCCACTTGGAGATTTCTTGGATCATTTACTCATCCCTGGGTGAATTTAGAGAGGCAAGTGTCATAAGAGAAGTTTCTAGAAGATTCCATGAGTATCCACTTAGCAAACTGCCTTGGAAGTTTGTCCATCCTCGCTCATCGCACCCTACAGAAGGCCTCATCACTATGCATCGCACCTGGCTAGTGTAGCAGTCAGTATGCATCGAACCTTAACAGTGGAGCAGTCAGTATGGTCTTGTTTTGGCCAATTCTGAATGGTTTTTCAGGTGGAACTTTTGGGGAATGATGTAATCAGTTGACCATGATCCTTTAGGGTATGAAACAACACTTTTAGGAGTTAAAGAGCCCTTAGTTTATCGACATATAAGATTGGGGTTGCAGTGCCCAAATATGTCTATAACACCCTCGCAGGTGATGAACTTCTAGATGGAGCAAACCACATCATCCCAAGGACGAGGAAGGGATGTTATATCAATACCTCTTCTGTGTTCCTTACTTCCTCTCCTAGCTATAGAAATGTTTCTTTGGTCGTTAGGGCTATTATTTTCCTATAAAACTAGTGGGTCCCTATCTAAGGTAAACCTATCACCTTGGCGATTATCTCCTATGTAACAACAATTATAAGCCATCTAGCTTTTGAATACTGCTCATTCAGAGCCTTTGCAAATTTTAAGGCAATTTATTCACTAAAACCCTACAGCCTCTCAACGTAAGTTAATCAACTTGCATTATGAATATTTCTAGGGTTTCCAGAATCAGGTTCATGATGCATTCTCGCTCCTCCCATGGTTGCTCACAAATTGTGACTACTCAAGAAACATTACATGACTACACTTTCTAGGATAGAGAGTATCAATCAGATAAAATTTGGATAGAGAGTATCAATCAGATAAAATTTGGAAATGGTTATGGTTACCATTTTTATCAAATTCGGACTTCATCATAAATGACAACTATTAGGAATTATTTTGCGTAGTCTCATCATTTTTCAAGAATGAAAACGGGATAACGATGGTAATTAGTAATTACTGAATTAGGATAACGTGTATCATACATAATCAAGTGGTAATTACCAAATTGGGGTGCAGTCATGGTGTATCGTATAATAAATATGGTAAACTTCTCCCCCCAACTTAATTATAACAGTCATCCTTGACATGTGGAACAAAAAGTCATGTCATCCTTTAAATCCAAATATTACAAGTGACAATAAAGCATACATTTTGTTTTCTTAACATTGTGATGACATAGGGTTGTACAAGTGAAGTGATTTTATAAATGTTGTACAACGTCTCATGCATGGCACATGTCAATTGGTGAATTGAAATGATGTGGTAAGAAAGAAAACTTATGTGATAGTACGATATAGTGTATCATATTCAAGACTATGCTATCAAATATGAAGGTACATAAGCATGTCTATAATTTTTTGATGGAAAATAAGTAATAATATCCTTAATCTATATCAGTAGCAATGATATGAAACTATAGAGATGACTTGATCATGTATTTAGTTGTATTAGTAAGACTTTGAAGAACTGTAATAGTCAAAGTTGGTACATAGAATCTTATGATGAGTTTCAAAATGAAGTTTGTAACAGCAGAAGAATCAAACAGTAAATCAGTTACAAACTGAGAAGATATATCATATTGTTGTTAGAAAGGAAATAAAAGGGTATGTTTTCCACTAGCAAGCTATTTTTTAGTCGCCATAGTCATCCAATAGCGCCCCAAAGGGGTTTTCACAATTAGACATTTTAATTTTCTTTTTTTTTTCATGCAATGGCACCCTAAAAGGATTTTAACAATTGGATATTTATTATATTATTATTATTATTATTGTTATTATTATTTTATTATTATTATTATTATTTTATTAATGAAAGTAAGGGGCTGGAAACACATGAAAATCTCCCCTACCCCCACAATTTCAAGGCTTGAGTTTTCATTTGAGATAATGTTAACAAATGAATCCCTAAAGGTAGACTTATGATACAACCTAAGATGATGTCCATTGATGGAAAAAAATGTTCGAGAGCCATCAATGGTTGTCAATTTTAAAGTCTCATTGTCAAACAGTGCTTCTATCTCATAAGGACCTAGCCACCTAATGAACAACTTTCTGTTGAAATATTTAAATTTGGAATCATATAATAAGGCTCAATCACCTTTCTAAAACAACTTCTTCTTAATAAATGTGTTCTTCCACTTGGCACATTGTTGTTGAATGAGATATGTTCATTGCACAACAGTCAAGCACTTCTCATCCAATTCATTTAGGTGTTCCATCTAATACCTTTGAGTTATAGTCAAGTTTAAATCTACTTCCAAGGTAGTTATAAATGTTTTGATTTCAAATTCAATGGGGAATATATTATTCTTACCAAACACCACTTCATAAGGAGATAATCGTGTAGTGTTTCTCTAAGTGGTCCTATAAGCCCATAATACTTCAAGGAGTTGCTCCACGTAATCTCTTTGATATCCTCCCACAGTATTTGTGAGGATAGATTCAATTACCTTATTGGTACTTTCCACTTACCCATTTTCATATGGATGGTAAGGTGAAGTGACTCTGTGATTAATCCTATACTTTTTTGTAAGGTCCTATATAAGCCGAGAGGTAAATTGTGCTCCTCCATTTGTAACTATTTCTTTCAGCACTCCATACCGAGAGGTAAATTGTGCTCCTCCATTTGTAACTATTTCCCTGGTGAGTGATCTGGCTTCTATCTATCTAATAACATAGTTTGTGCATACTATAATATAGGTATTTTATTGAGGTGGGGGATTATTTGATCCCACGGAATTTAGATCCCATCTCTCAAATGGTTCTACCACCAGCTGAGGCTGTAATGACATCTCATTTGATTGAGTAGGTTGACCCATCCTATGATATATATCACATCCTTGCACATATTTCCTTGCACCTTTGAACACATTAGGCAAAAAATAACCCATATGCGGCACATCGTGACATGTCCTCTTCTCTACAAAATGTCCTCCACATGGTCCATCATGATAAGCTTTAATGCCATGAACCTCATCCTCCCTCACACATACTGTAATATTTTATCAAAACCAGTGTGAAAATGTTTACCATCAAACCAAAAATATTGGGCACTTTGCGTGACATTTTTTCTCTTTTCCCTAGGAGAGAGGTGATGAGGAAGATTTCATGTGGCAATGTAGTTGGAAATGTCTACATACTAGGGTGAATAAGTGGACACTGCAAAGATATGCTCATTTGGGAAATAATCTTCAATAGGACGATCATTGGTAACATGATTCAATCTAGAAAAAAAATATCCAAAAAATTTATCCTTCCCGGGTTTATCTATAATGTTACATATCAAATTATTGGAGTAACAACAACCACCTATTAACCCTAGAATTTGTAACTCACTTATTCATTAAGAATTGAATAGCAGAATGTTAAGGATGCACAAAAGTTTGCTAACCAATGATGTAATGCCTAAGTTTGTTGATAGCATGAATAACAACAAGAAACTCCTTTTATGTTATTGTATAATTTTGCTTCGCAAGAGCCAAATTATTGTTGATGTAATAGATGGCATAAGCATTGTTTTCCTTTTATTGTCCAAGAAAAACTCCAATAGTTGTATCAAAACCATTGGTGGAGACGTGGAACAACAAAATCCAGTTAGGTCCTCTTAAAGTAGGTGTTATTGTTACACATTTTTTTAATTCTAAAAAAGTGTTGTTACACTTTTCATTCCATTCAAATTCCTTATCTTTCTTAACAAGGAAAACAATAAAAATTCAATTTTGGAAAAAAAAATTCTATAAATCATCTATAATAACCTACCTATCCCAAAAAACTACGTACCTTTTTTTGTGATTTAGGAGTAGGAATTTTCATAATTACCTATACCTTTGTTGGACTCAACCTGAATACATGCAACAGAGAGATAGTGACCTAAAACAATGCCTTCAATCATCATCATGAAATTTTTTAATGTTGAGATAGAGGTGGATTTGTATACAACACTCAACTAATTTTTCAAGGCTATGTAAGGCTTCATGAAACTCATTCCCATAGGGTCTAAAATCATCCATAAATATTTCCAAACAGTGATTAACTATGTCAACAAAATTTCCCAACACACTGCATGTTGGAATGTCGTAGGTGCATTACAAAGTCCAAACTTTAGGACCCTATAAGAAACTGTAACCCAGGGACAAGTGAAAATAGTTTTGTCGTGGTGTTCGAGAGAAATTTGTAACTAAATATATCCACTAAATACATTGAATAAATAAAAGAATTTCTTATGAGATAGAGTACCTATGACTTGATTAATAAAAGGTATTAGCAAACGGTCCTTTTGAGTGGCCTTCTTCATCGCCCTATAATCCACACAGGCTCTCCACTTTCTATTTTCCTTGGGAACAATAACAAGTGGAGATACTCACCTATTGTAAGAAATAAGATAGATGATATTTTCATCTAAGAGTTTTTAAACCTCTCCCTTGACAATGCATTTTAATGTTGGGTTCATTATTTGTTGAGTTTCTGAGACAGATCGAGATCCTTCCTTTAAATAAATGTGATGAGTGATGGATTCCCTTCATGTATTTATAATCCCACCTGAAGGATTCATTATTCTTTCTGAGTAACAACACTAATTTATTTTTTGCACAGGGGATAAATTAGGGTTGATGTTTAGGGTTTTCCCAGGCTCAATTTCCACTATTACTCCCTTATGTCTAGGGGTAGTATGTATTTCTTGTGTAAGAGAATCATCAATAGTTTCTTTCTCATTGGATTTTTCTATCAAAAAACTTAGAAGTTGAGATGTGGGTGGTGTAACAACAAAAGGGTCATTGATAAAACTATTGATGATATCATCTTCGGTCCCATTTTTTAAATGCAAGGCTTTTCCTATGGTGAGTACTGGATGTGCATCAACTTCTTCCAAGTCATCCTCAGACCATCAGGGATTCTTAAATTCAAAACATGGTTTAGTCGGAGATTAAAGAACAAGGTCCTTGGTAGTATTAACACCCTAGATAGTTATGCAACCATACCTACATCCAATAAAGGCATCTATAATAGCTAGCCATGGTATACCTAGAATTAAATGATGTCCTCCTCGGCTTGTCTTGGGCTAAAGCACCATAAAATCTACTTGGTACTACTAAAAATATACCAAAATAATAACATCCTCCAATATTCCTTCAGGTTGGATCCTAGTCCTATTCGTCAGTTCTAAAATAGTAGGGGTCGGTCTCAACTTGGTAAGCCCAAGTAGTTCTACAATTTCCTTAGTTATTATGTTTATTGTTGCTCCTAAATCAATAAAGGTATTTGAGAGAGTTATTCCACCAATTTGAACAACTACAATTGGGTTCCCAAGACCTTCATATTTGGTAGGTACATTTTTCCCCAATATTAGTTCTGATAATTTCCCAATGACATGCACAATAGGGGGATCCTGAGATTTCATGCCTGGATTTTTAACACATATCTCCTTAACTTTTTTGGCATAAATAGAGACAAATCATATTGCTTGAGGTAAATGGATCTGAACATGTAACTTCTTTAACTCCTTTAATAATTCAAACTCGACTTGACAGGTTTTAGCGCTTGAAATTTCACCTCAGGCTGAAAAAGGTAAACTTCAAGGCAACATCAAACCACTTAGCCTCGTAGCTAGCCGTACGAGGCAGGAGAGGGCTCTCTTCGGTCTATCTCAGAAAAGATCTTCAACGGGAAGAGATAACCAATAAAGAACACTGATTTTAGGCTAGTAAACTGATAAAAAGGTTTGATTTGGGATTTTTAGGGTTTTGGTGGAAAATTGGGGAAAGTCAATTTTGGGTGCGGGGATTGGACACAGTTTTCGCAGGGGATTCTTTTGGGCGAGGTAGGAGACTGTATTGATGCCTTTGAAAGATTTGGATGGATGAGAATGACTGGTGAGGATCTAAGGAGAGCAATCAATCACCTTGAATTCTCCTTAAATAGCTGAAAACATTGATATTAAGCAAACTTAAAGGCAGAGCATAGAAACCATGAATTCTACCTTAACACTTCATTTGCCTAATTTGCAGAAGAAAAAGTAATAATATGATTCACATAAAAAACTTAAAACTACAAAGAGAAACACACCATCAATACATGTAACCACAGGAATCCCAAAAAGGACTGCAAAACCCTGGTCTTTCTTCCTTTGCCAAAAATGCAGAGATACAATGAGTAATATAATAGAAGCTTTCTCCCTCAAGAGTCCAACCATGAAAATGACCAAGAAATTATATGATATAGGCAATCTAACATATTTCCTTTCCTATAGGGTTCGATCTCACTATCCTAGGAGCTGTTTCAACCAATTCCAAACTGAGCACTGAAAACTAGGCAATCAAAACAACTTGCCTCTATAAGCTAGGAAACCAATTCATTCATTACATTTTTGCCTATCTTATGAATGAATCTTCTAGAAGAGATAATTGAGTGTCAAAATATCATAAAATTACATCATTTACATCAAGGAGGATCAAAATCCACTCCAAAAAGTCAAACCTAGTCAAAATTACGTTTTGCTAAGCTGTAGGTGCATTTCTGTGAAAATTGCCCAACGGGTCGCGCGCCTTTGGAGCAGTTTTTGAGGCACTTCCTAGTGTCCAAATGAGGAAAAAGTGGGCTTTTTGGAAATTTATGAATGTCTACTTTCCCACCCAAGTGGAATTTCTGAATTTGGTGTCCATTTGCCCCTCCAAAATGGCAATCTCCCAAGATTGCTTCCTGTGTGTCAAAAAGGTGGCAGAAAGTCATTTTTTGCTTGTTTTTTGACCTTCTGGAGGCTCAAAACTTGGTGAAATTTCTTGGTACTTGCTGAGAAAGTGTATTTTGTCCTAAAAAATCCAAAAATGCAAACTTTTCCTGAAATGGACCTTCCCATCGAAAGGGTCGCACACAGTGCGCGACTCATTGGTGGAGAAAACCTGTTTTTTGACCAAAAAATCACAAGTGACCAAAAATGCTCAAATTTTTTTGAAATTTGTGCTGGGGTTGATTCATTTATCACCATGCTCCTTCAAGGAAGCCTCAGCCAAGATTTGGAGGGGACCGGGCCTTTTCCGTCGTTTTAG
This sequence comes from Pinus taeda, assembly GCA_000404065.3. Taxonomy (NCBI): domain Eukaryota; kingdom Viridiplantae; phylum Streptophyta; class Pinopsida; order Pinales; family Pinaceae; genus Pinus; species Pinus taeda. The sequence goes on along the minus strand of APFE030630636.1, from coordinate 292 downwards.
TGCCTTGGCCAACCTTCTTGGATATAGCGATTGTAATTTTGACATTTCTTTAAAACCATGACACCTGTGCAAAAAGTGAAGGAGATTTTTCTTATTTCGCATGTTGTGGACAAAAGCCTCTCTCATTTTTCCCAAATTCATCTTTTATTGCTCTGAAACACCATTTGAGTGAAACTTATCCCGATGTGTGAAACAAGGAATTTTGTCGAAATGAAGTGAAATGAAGGGGATAAGGGGCTTCTAAATTCTTGGGGAAATTTTTGGAAGTAGGAGGGATGTTAGGAAGTAGGGG